>WACJ01000398.1:0-232192 GCA_008973525.1 Stenopsyche tienmushanensis
AAATCGCATTAACGAATAACCATCTCCGATAGTCCGAATACAATTAATAACTTGAAAGCACGAGCAAACATCAAGTACCGTGAAGATTGCTTTGAGGTTTCCGAAGAAGCTTCGCCATGACCACTGCTCGAGCTCGAAGCAAGTCCATTATATGGATCGTGGACCTTTCATAAAAAGTGCATTTTTATGACATGGATGGTGCACGCATGCGAGTATGTGCATAATGCATTCATTGTTTCCATAGTGCTCGCATGTCCCATAGCGGTTCCGGTTAATGCATATTAGGTAGCTCCAAGGTAATTCTGGAATAAACACAAACCATCATGGGAGTCCATTCATCATCGCTGGATGCCCATGGTGACAGCTTATCTTCATTCGTGATCAAGCCTACCTCCCTGAATGTTGATCTTGTCCGCCGCAACTATAAAACGTAACATATTATACATTTGAATTCATCAAAGGCTTCAAACTATACTATCCCGGTGAATATTATACAAGCTAAACTGTATTGTTTAATATCGGCTCCATTGTTTTTTGTACTTTCCTATAATGTTTTGCTAAGTAAAGTAAATATTAGATGTATCGATAAGTCCTTGCCGATTTTAATAGACGTCTATTTGAGCTCTGTTTGTATTCAGATATGATGAAGACAGCATCTCCGATGTTTGAAATACACCAAAACATAAGTTGTAAACGTCAATGGCTTTTGCTGAGACACAAACCATATCAGACTCCAAAACCTGGATTGACGACCCGCAAGATTCTTTTGTGCGTTTGGTGGGATATTCAAGGAATTATTTATTATGAATTTATGACACCTGGCGAAATAATAACTGCAGATGTGTACGACCCCCATAAGACGAAGAAGACGCCTAAAAAAATCAGATTAAAATGGGAAGAACTTTCACACCCTCCATATTCGCCAGATCTGGCTCCAACGGATTATCATCTTTGTACATATTTCGATTCAAAATCAGAAGAATTTTTTAAAAGAGGAATTAATAAACTAAAAAACCTTTGATAAGATTTTGTAAATAAAAATGAAAGCATTGAGTAAATTCCTTCATTATTATACAACCAGCAAAGACTTTTCAATATACCTAATACATGCAATCGCAAGTCTTTCTCTTGGTCTACAAAGCATTTATTTCAATTTTTAGAATCAATTTTAATCAATTTTCATACTTTTAAAATGGAATCTCCAGGAACCAAAAAATCGGCATCCCAAAAGTCATGAAATATATATTTATCGACAATACCGGTTTCCACCTCGCCAGCACGACGAAGGCTACTAAATTGGGACAAATTGTTATATTAACCTTTCCCTACCGGTGATGTATTTACTACACTTCGACTCTAATAATGGGAGTATCGATATGAAAAAAAAATAGATACGGTATTCAGAATTTTTGTATTGCTCCGTAATATAATCACGAATCACAACAAAGTATTACGGTATATAAGTATTCATCTGCAGCGACGGAAATAAATAATTTGTCGGGAAATCGGGAATTTTGCGAGTTTTAGTCCGTGTCTCAGCAAATAGGTCACATTAATGGTGTTAGACGAAAAAGGGGGCTCACGGGGCTCATCAACTCGAACTAGTATTTAAATATCTGATGATGATACCTCCAACGAGTGTGGAGGCTGAGCGTACATTTTCACCAGTAGGGGTGTGTCAAAACATATGTTTCATGACTTTCGGAATGCTCCTTATATTTCGATTTTTGTCGTGGCCAAAAAGCCATGGAAGCAACTCATGACATTTATGACGTGTATGGAATATATATCTACGAGAACCGCTCAAGATCTTGTTTAGATCGACCTTCTGACTTCAACGAAGACGTTTCTGAAGGAAGATGGTTTATGCCTTCAAGACTATCGCTAATCATCACTTCACGAGCTTCACTCAAAAACGTAGATTTGAAGAAGAACAAGATATTTGATAAGCAACACTATCGTTGCCATTCGAGATGATTCAGAGTCAAGAAGACCATATTCTCCTGATTATATTTTTTTTCGTCAACGACGAAGACCTCTCAAAAACCTGCTCACCCAATTTTTCAACATATGATAAGATTTTTTTTGGCGAAACGGCATCAACAAGTTGGTCAATGAGTGGAAACAAGTCGTAAATAATGATGGAAAATATACAGGATCTTTCAATAAAGGCGCTCAATTTTTAAATGCAAATAAAACCAGTTTTATATAAGATATCCACTTAATTATTTTCTTATATTAAAATAATATTTTATGGCATTTAGTATGAAATATAATATCGTTCAAATATCCGCCGCGGATTTGCTTGATTGTATTCGGGTGGTCCAATTTTCGACGATTTTGGCACATAAATCTGACTGAATTTGCTGGATGGCGTTCGTTGTGTTGACTTTGAGGACATAAATTTAAGTTATCCCCAAAGAAAAATTTCTAAATGCGAACGGTGAAAAATTGATTGCCTCGGGGTTTCCCGTACACTCTCACGCACAGCAGTGATGTTTTCGGCAGACCTTGCATTTCGGTAAATTTGATAAATTATAAAATATAGCTATGAAATCTGATACACCATCTCAATGCAGCCTCAGTTACAGATCCATCATACGTGCGAAGACTACCGTTCAACACATTTTTCCGGAATTAAATTTGAACTAATTATTTCCTAGTCGCAATGATAATTTACCAGATCGATTCGTAACGGAGTACCGCAATGATTATAACATATCCTAGCGGTGTGATTTTAATGATTTGAAAACTGGTTTAAGTGCACCCATAAACATGAAAGCTGTACCGTATCCTTATTAACCAATGCTCACTTATAGACGAGATGGGCTTTGGCTAAAAAAATTAAGCAATTGCAATATGATCGCCGCGATATAAAATATGACTGCTCCTGATTAATTTCCACAGTAGCTCCATATGCTATTGGCAATCTGCTTTGGATTAATTATTTATGTGAGCAATTCATGTTTAAGAACTTGCTTTGCATAAGAATAACCGGTCAAAAAATACAAATCAACTAAATCATTTCAATAGGAAAACATCAAATATGAACGATGTTTTTATTAATATTTATTTTATAATCAATCCAAATGATCGTTTTATATAAATGTATGAAAAACCATAGCTATTATGCTTTTTTAATGAAGGGAGGGCTTTTATAATCTTCCTGCGGCCAAGACTATCGGTCGACTTTTATGACTTAACGCGGGGTATTGTTTATCCTCTCGCTATAATTCTATTTATTAATAAAATTAATATGTAAATTTTTCGCTATTATTTCAGCATGTGGACATCACACCGTCCTGATGTCAGGATCAATCGTCCATGGCCGAGGTGATCAGATGATTCCTCCGATATGTACGATCATCTTCAATGAAATTCTTCGTGGGATTTGAGCCCACAAATCAGCGGTGCTCCGCGGTCCTTGCTTGGGGCATTTTAATTGCTGTACTAGGGACTTCCATCAAGGCGATCCAGCCTCCAATTTCAGATGTCTCCAACATCACCAGGCTCGAAGATGGGGACACCTTCTCATTCAAAGGTACGCGAACACATATCGAATCAATTATTCACGTTTTTGTCTACCGATGAAGACGTTATCTTCGATCGCCATTGACTGTTCTGGGAAATTTGAGTTCTGTTAGCTCTGTGGCACTTCGATTTCAACATATGATATTTCTATTCGACAGGTGCTGAATGCATCAAAAGAGAATGTGGTGGTAGAGGTGAGACTCTTTCGTGCTTTTGTGGATGCCCAGCGCATGCACCACTCTTCCGGGAAGACAGAGGAGAATGCGTCGACGATATATCAGGTACTTTTTTTAATTAGATAGAAAAAATCCACACAAAAGACATGTACTAGCATTGAATAAATGTATTCTTAAGATTTGAATTGAAGCAATTCAAAGAAATCATAAATATTCCATAAAATAGTTTGGCCTTTAATGATGACTATATGAGAACGCGCTAAAGCAAATTGGTGGACAAATCTGAAAATTTTCTAATGAATCGGTCTAAATTTTATTTTATTTCACAGTCCAAGGTTTGGACGCACCAGTGTGCCTCTCATCTTAGCTTGAAGGGTCTCGATGAAAGGGACGGGGGAAACCGCTCCTCTGTATCGATGGGGCTCCGCAGCCTCGATACGGACTCGCAGTATACGACGGATTTCTTTTTACCTCCATAGAAAGAGGGAGGGGGGGGGTTATATGAAATTAAATGACGCCAAATGAAATTTGCAAACCCGAACAGCATTAAAACGGGTCGCTTTAACGAACAAAATCAATATTCGACAGCATAAATTAATAATATTCACGTAATACAACTAAAAAATAATGGTCAACAGAGGACTGACGGCTGTCGAAATGGTGAGGCTTAATTATCAATCATGTAATATTATTCAAATAATCAAATTATTTGATTATTTTGAATTCCCAAAGTTATTGTTTTAATTAACTTTATGTAGAGCAACTATATCGTGCTTGTGGTGACACACCAGGGAACTGTTTTTGAGCATTATAAAAACGTTTTTTATACATGAGGTATTCTAATCTAGAATTTTGAAAAATCTTTAATTTTGAAAGACTTATAAAAATATATTCTCTAAAAAAATTTCCCAAATTTTTGTTATTTTCGGAGAGTCGAAACTACTTTTTTCAACACGGTTGACGTAATATCTCAAGTTTTAATAAATCGATTAATTTCAAATTTAGTAAAAAAAAATTTTTATGTAATTTTCTATGGTTGCTACCAAAAATATGCCAAAATTTAATTTTTAACTACTTAAAAAAAAAAAATTAAAACTGTGAAAAATAAATTCACAGTTTTTTCTTCTTTTTTATAGACCTTGAAAAATACCCAAAATTTGCGCCTTTAGACTAGAATACCCCTTTTATAACCATCATAATAATATGCATATCGTTAAGCATTTATCGATGATCTGGGGAATAAACTAGCATTCTAAAACAAGTAAATTTAAAATATTGTGCAATAAATGAACATGATTTTATTTAAAAATGTCAGTTTTTATAATTTATGGTTCAATATAAAGATGGAATTTCCAGCAAAGATCAATTCTCTGCACTTTGACTTTATAACCCTATTTCAAAGGATGAAATATAGCCATTAAGACCGCGATTTGAGATTGAATTAAGTTTAAAGGGCGCAACTAATTTATCGCCACGAATTGTTGAACTTCAACCGCCTACATGAACTTCAAGCGTGTTAAATCGACTCGTTATTGCTAAGGCAGATTTAAAATTTTCAGAAGACTTCTGACTGTAGTCAGATCGATAAATTGCTTCATTGTATGGGATTCTTGTTCGTATTGCAATTAATTGAACAGTTTGAGGCAATTTGCGAAGACTTTTAGTACAATAGCGCCATGATCTACATGCAATTTATTAAGGATGCCTGAAGAAATGTATTTCTTTTGGGGTTTTTTCTCGATGGTAGATATTATTGGCAATTTCGACATAGCTTATCGAAAGTGGATTGGCATTCGGAGGTTGATTGAACCTCGTTAAGCCACATGAAAAGATATTTCATTGCGAGCACTTTAAGTCAGTGTATTGAACCAATACCAAATTAACCCAATCAAAATAATTAAATAGACGTTCATTTTGAAGCATTAATGTCATTACTGTCAGTCACACCATTGTCGGGTGCAATTCATCTGTCGATCCATGCTGAGTTCGATTCCATCAAATATCTGACCCCATGATCTGATCTGAGCTGAACGACTTGCACGAAGAAAAAAATCAGTCTCTGAATAAAAACAATACAATTTTTAAACACCTAAATGCTCTTGTAGTCTTGATGTCTCGAAAGATACCTTCGGAGTGTCAGTAGGTTCTCCCAGTTTCCCATGGCGAATTAAAGGTGCTGTCTGTCGTCGTTCGTCAATGTGCTCTATTGTGATAGATTGCCACAATAATAGAACAATTACGGATGTAAAAAAAAGAAATTTACGTTTATTCACACGCTGTTCAATGGCTTCTTGGAAGACGTGGCGATGGATGAAAGCGGAAGGCCGATCGCAATTAAATCTGCTCCGTGAATGGAATTCGTTCCTCGAAAACATTTAGCGATCCGAGTACGTTATCATAGTTTTCTAATTATTCTAAATCATTGTGCTGTGTTGCTAACTTTCCCAATAATCATCTCGTGTAAAACAGCTTCGAATCCATGCAAACATAATAATACACATTGGCGTATTCAAAATTGGCGCCAATCAAGCCGCGCATAATCAGCTTATGAGCTTTCTTTCGATCGTTTAGGATCTTTCAATGAAGACGCTCAAACTTTGTTCGATTATAGCAGCCACGTTGTTAAAGTAACATCTACCAAATTTATAATGATTTTTATTAATATTACATGGCAAATAATTTAATAGCATATTGAAACGTAATAGATGCCTTAAAGTCAACATAAAAAACGCCATCCAGAAAAGTCATCAAAAATTAGAACTCCGGAATATGTACCACCAAGCGAATTTGTAATAAATATTTTAAAAAATTTATATTTATTGCCATAAAATATTCTTTTGAATACATTTAAAAAAATTCTAAATATTTTTCATAAAGTTTAGTTTATTTACATTTAAAAATTGAGCGTCGATATTGAAAGACCCTGAATTATTTGATCGATCTTTCATTTGAATACAACGGTCAAGATGTATCAATTATTTCATATCATGATGTATTGATGTTGTTTATTATATTGGCGTTCCCACGGATATATAAACGATAAATGGAATTACTTCTCAAGCTCTCATTTCGTTGCCTTCGCCGCTGCAACAGTCCTCGGCTGTTACCTTATTCGGAAGCGGTGATCGCAATAGACAACAACAATTATTATTATTTATTTTACCCTTTGTTTTCGGGTTGATATTTCACACATAAAACCCCAGAGGGGCAACTCGAAAGCCCTTTGCCTGATCGATACTCTTTGCTTCATTGCAAGGTACTTATTGACACTTTTCTTAGCAGTCTATTTGCTTTCCTTGCTCTGCCTGTGCTTAATTTTTTAACCATTTCACTATTCACATAATAGAAATTATTAGCTAAGAAATTAAACTGTGTTTGTGTTGTAGCGTGGGTGATTTACCATTCCCACGTAGTAGGGCTGTTAATCTGAGCAGATTTGATTCGCCAGATTAACAGCGACATCTTTCGTCTCTCTTCATGTGCAATGTGTTATTTTAACAGCGCCATCTCTTGTGGCCCTACGGAGTCATTGCACCTGCGTACCGACGGATCGCTTCTTGCGCGTGCACCGTTGCCCGTTGGGGAGTGACGCACAAGAGGCGGGAGTGCGGGAGGCCGTCCTTCCTGCAGCCTGATCTCTCTCTCTCTCTCGTGGGTAATAAATAGTAATTTAGAGAAGATAGTCTTTTTATTCGATGCCCGTCTATTCCCATCCATTCGTCCAGCAACATCACGGCCCGATAGAAGAAGGGATCCGTACGCTAGCGCGGGCATCCCGATGAGTACGTCGGGGCGGGGAACCGCCCGGGGACTCTGCCCCCGAGAACACCCCCGCCTCAACGTTACAGTGTCATATATAAAAAAAAGTGCTACTTGTCGCTTTACGATACGCATGAACATACACATACACAGTAGAGGCGGCCTATATGTATCCTATAATATAGGCTTAAGCTTTGTATTATGTTAACACTTTGTATGCGGGGATATTGGCTCGCTCATATATTGAACGCTTGGGTGTCAAGTTCAAGCAGCTTAAATTTTTTGATATTAATTATACATTTTTTGATTTTCATATTAAACATATTGTATAAAATAAAGCTGTGCATGATTAATATCAATCAGAGAAAAAATATTTTAACATCAAAAATTGACATTATAAGTAAGAGAATGTGAAAAAAACAATATCTGTTAATATAATATTTTTTGTAATTTGATTTTAATATATATTATTTAAAAAATAGAGAAATTATCTTCTTTGGCATTTATTTTTATTTTATTTTTATTTTATTTTATTTGGAATATCAACAGCTGATAATACAAAGTAGAAAAATACAATAAACAACTCAAAGCTAATAAAAGATATTCGCCAATAGAAACGAAGTACAAAAAGAGAGAAAAAAAAAGAAAAGTCACTAAATACATCTTTACAAAAATAATAATGATAATAATAATAATAACAATTAATAATGTTTAATAATAACAATAAAAATAGTAATATCCAATAATAAATAAAAACAAATATAATAATCAATAATAATAAATAATCATAAATAATAATAATAATAATAAATAATCACAATTAATAATAATAATATAATAATAACTGATAATAATAAATAATCACAATTAATAATAATGAAATAATAAAAATAACTAATAATAATTTTTTTTATAAAGTTAGCATATTAGGCCCCGAAGCTAAAAAATGAATTGGTAATGGCTTGTTTTGCTGTATTAATTTCAGTATTAAAAAGGTCAAAATTGTAAATTTCACAAAGTTTGTTGAAATTGTGGCTAGTTCGCAGAATGTAGCTATTACTTCTATAGTGGGTATTTGAATGAGGCACATACAGCAGCGAGCTATGGCGAAGAGGAGTAGATGAGGTTCTTATGCTGATTTTCGAGAGAAGGTCCGGACAATCAACCTCGCTTTGGGCTATTTTGAAAAAGAGGGCAACGTCAGCGATAATACGTCGTTTATCTAGCGGTAGTAAATGATGCCTCCTACAGTGCAATTCATAAAATCTGGATTCAAATTTATTGTGCGTTCGATAGCTTATAAACCGCAGGAACTTTCTCTGGACGTTTTCTATGCGAGAAGTATATTTATCATAAGAAGGATTCCAAATTTGCGAGGCATATTCTAAGTGACTTCGAACAAGGCTACAGTATAATATTTTCAGTGTTTTAACTTGACGAAAATCACTAGAGCTTCTTATTATAAACCCAAGGGCTTTCATAGCTTTAGAAATAATATAGTTAACATGTTGATTGAAAGAAAGCTTTGAATCATGAAACACCCCAAGGTCTCGTAGTGAATCGCTCCTTTGCACTAATTCATTTTTCAATTGGTAATCGAAGAGTATGGGATTACGCTTTCGCGTGAAGCTCATTATACTACATTTGGATGGGTTAAGATCTAAGCAATGATCATCACAATATTTCTGCAGTCGGTACAGATCCCCTTGTAGCGCCATTGCATCGCTCATTGACGAGATAGTATTATAAACTTTGATATCATCCGCAAAGCACAATAATTTAGAGGAGGTAAGACAAGTATCAACGTCGTATAAGAATATTGCAAACAACAGAGGACCAATCAAGGAACCCTGAGGAACACCACTAGGTACAGGGACCCACCCCGAGATGTAATTGTTGGTGACAACAGCTTGAGTTCGATTATCAATATAGGATGAAAACCATCTCAACAAATCACCATTAATTCCAATGTTATTAAGTTTACTGAGAAGGATGTCATGTCGTATTCGATCAAAAGCTTTACTGAAGTCAGTGTAAACCACGTCAGCCTGAGCTCTTTGGTGCATTGTTTCCGTCAGGAAGTCATTGAGAAGTACGAGATTAGTGACAGCCGAGCGGCCTCTAAGAAAGCCATGCTGGCTAGGGCTAAAAGACTGCTTTAAAGCAGGATATACCTGGCTATAAATAATTTTCTCGAGAATCTTGGATATGATACAAAGCTTTGAGATAGGACGGTAATTGGATATATCGGTCTTAGCCCCTTTCTTATATATCGGTGTAATGAAGGCCTTTTTCCACAAAACTGGCACTGCACACGCATAGATAGATTTACGGAATAAAATTGTAATAGGTACTGATATAGTATCAGCACACTTCAGTAAAAAAATTCCAGGTAAATTATCTGGACCGCAAGATTTCGACGGGTCAATAGCATGAAGTAAATTCTTAACTACATCAGTATCTATATGCACTTTAGAAATATCACAAATCGGTTGGGTAGATGAAGTAATGGTGGTTTTATTGGGTGGAGGATCTACAAAGCTGGAACGGAAGAGATCAAATTTAGTATGTAGTAGCGAATGATGGTGATTCTTTGCTCCCACAATTAATGTGTTAATTAATCGCTAATTACGCAGATGTTGTTAGATTTGTATCACAACTATTTTAAAGAATATTAAGCTAAGCTTGAGTTTATTAAATACATTTTGATGTAAACCCCTTGCTGATGCGGTCCGCTATCTTCGTCGCTGCGATTTGATTGCCGCGTTCTTCAGACGCGTGGTTCGCACCGGAGAGGCGCTTAAAACCGCGAGTGATCGCTCAAAAAGCGACCACAGTTCGGTGATGTACAGGGCGGCTCTGAATATCGTTCTGGCTCTGATTAACGACGGAGGTCAGGATTCTTTAACACTTTCGGTGATAGGATTCAGGAACAGGAGCTCCGCCGGGAGCCGGGAGAACTAATTGTCAAAATACTGGCGCCGCAGCGCATGTATTGAAAGAAAAATAAGCGAAGCAGGCGGCTTTTATGATTTTTCTATTATCGCATACATTTTTTTCCCACATTTACCGTTTAGTTCGTCCATTTAAGTCAATCATCGTTGCTTTGGTATTTGTTGAGAATGTCTTCAAGAAATCAATGACCATCGCAAGACATAATCGTCCTCGACTATCTTAGAGCACGTTCCTGCAGCTTTAAAAGCCAAACGCGAAATTCCTCCCGAATAATGGACGTCAGCAAACACGTTTTCGCTTCGCAAGCAACTGCACATAAATCTATAATTGCAACTGTCCAGGTAAATAGGCGGCATTAATCTTATCCCAGATGAATCCACAAAGATGTACAATGCTGCTGATGAGAAATTACCAGTGTGTGACCACATGTACGTGTGGTATACGTGATTATCCTAGCCGCATTTCTTCAGAAACTTGGACGCTGAATAGAACTCGAAAAGGCATGGAAGCGTTTGAGCTGCCAATCTGAAATATCATCCGAGCAAATTGATAGTTTGGAAAGCACTGGTTTTATCCGCGCCAAGATATGATTTCCATTGTCGTCTCAATTGCAAGAATCGTTTCTTCGAACCCGCCGGATGGAAAAATCGCACAATTACTGCATTGTGTAACAAAATGATGTTAGTAAGTCAGCGGGCGTCAATGTGTTAACACAATAGAAACAATCAGCGACCCAACAAAGGCTCGAAAGAATGATTTAATTATATCCTAACAAAATATGAAATGATAGAAAATACGAAGCGCATTTGTTCAAGCAATCAGTTTTTAATACGACAATTAAATTTAATTAACAGCATTCCGAAGCGCCAACAACGGCAACAAGTACCGGAGTGGTTTTTGTCCATATTTTCAATGTGGAATAATATTTATTCTCGACCACATCCGGAACCGATCAAATATCTCCATGACATGTTCACATATGAGGAAAAATGCCTTCTCCGAATGTAAGATCGGGCTCCAGAGCAATGTTTATTGAACACACGTGCCAACAAATCACTTGAAAATTGACGCATCAACAAAGCACGTGCTTTGAGCTAATATTTGACGCGTCCCACGCTTTGAATGCCTCTGTAGGGTGATACGTAGAAAAATATTTACCCTCTCAGGGATCAAATAAATGCTCAGCCGGTGGGTGCTTTTTTGTGTATTTGTTTCCAAAACTGGATAATATCACCTAAATAAACATTCAAATGTGACTTAATTATTTAAAATCGTGTGTGTAGTTTTGTAGCATGGGTGAAATTGTATCCCTATATAATAGTGCTGTTAATCTATTCAAATTCGATAGATTAACAGTGATATCTTCCGTCTATCTTCAGGCGCAATATGTCAATTTATCAATGATATCTTAATGCCCTCGTTCTACGTTACAATGGTGTCAGAAGTGGGATGACGACTTATCAGAGTTGATTCAACGTGTAAATCTAATTGAGCCAGCTGAAAACAGATTTAATGTAATAGAAGCATTGGTTAAGTCTATAAAAAGGGTAGTCTTCAACATTTTAAATATCGAGGATGTTCAAGAATTATGAATGGAAGAAGAGACTGATGAAGCCAATTTGGTAAACAGTTGATGAAGTTTTTGTGTCATCTTTCGAACAAAATATTTTCAATGCTCCTATAGATCAACAGTTATATTCATCATGTTAAGATAATTTAACGACCTTATAGCATATTTCTATTCGTTCCGCACGCCCCATCACGACTCGATAGCAGAATGAACCCGCGTGCGTCATCTCGGCGAACATATGGAAGCGGGGGGCACAAGCATTCTGTCCCGAGAGCGCCCCCCACTCCACGTTACATTGGTGTCAGAAAGATCGTGCGTCGGTTCCATCGGTTTCGACGTACACCAACGCACGTGTATACATTGACCCTGTATGGTCATTTAAAAATTCGTTATAAAAATGTTTTTATTCAAACAATGATGAATAAAAATATTAGGTGAAATTTCCAACATTTCCATCATTAACTTACGGTGATCGAACATTCTCATTTTTAAAGCTTTCTTCAACTTTATATTATCTTTAATGCTCAATTTTATGCATAAATATCTTATTATAGAAAGTTTGCCATAGGTTAAGAAATTATATACAGAGCCGTAACTAGGGTATGAAGCGCCCATGGCAAGTATCTAACATAACGATGAGAGTCCAATTTATTTTCTAAAGTTAATTCTATTATAAATGCTATATATTAAATTATAATGTTTGATTTAAAATAATACACAAAGATAGTCCCAAAAGTACCCGACCTAACTTATAGATGGCGGTTACTGTTGTAAAAAAATACTATGATATAAAGTGTCTATACACTACGTTGCTTCCGTGACCGTACAGATTATAGAAAATGTCGCAAAAAGCCCTAAAAGAGGACGGAGTGGCCATAAAGTTTGTATGTTCAATTGGTCCGTTTTTCGGACCGCTGATATAACGAATGAGCGGCTTGCGATAGGATGCCATACTTGAACATACCGATAGTGAAGAAAAGAAGGATTAGACAATTAAGCATATATTATTAAAATGGACAGAGTTAATCAGTGTTGGTCATGTAAAGTAGAAACCATGCGCAACTCTCGACCAACTATTCTGCATTTTGTTCCCCAATCCCAGTTGCATCCGTGGCAGGCACCTACTTTCCCACGCCCTTTTTTTTGTGCGATTTAGAAGTTATGCGATTTTTGTTTAAAGCATTCTTTTTTAATATCATAAAGACCGCGTATCGAGATATTTTGTATAAAATAGGAAATAAATCATCAACACTAACCGAAATTTGGAAAAAAATATATAATTTAGGACTGTTCAAATCATATTACATCTGCTATCGCTGAATTACGACCACGCCCTTTATTCTAGTTTAGATTTTTGAAATAAATGACTTTTTTTGCATTTTTTCAACACAGTTGACATCATATCTCAAGTTTAATTTTCATCAAATAAGCGTTTTTCATCAACGACTTGGCCTAACATATTGTAGAAATGTCACATTACACATGGCTACCTCCATATTTCATTAATAGCGGAATCCGGACGTGCAAGGGAAAAAGAGAGAGTCGACCGGTAGTCTTGGCCGCGGGAAGATGCCGAAGATGATTATTAACGCCAGGCAGTGTGAATCATGATAATAATATTAGGTAACCCTTTATCGCAAATCAGAATCAATCACCGACACTTATCATCCAGCACGGAATTTTCAAAATGATACAGTTTATTTCAGTAGATCCACATCTCACATCTAATCGATAATTCCGATGCTAATGTGTTAGGGCTGCAAGCTCATTTCGAAATATGGCAATTTAAAGTTTCCGCATGATGTGCAATCTAGTTGCAGTTCATGCACTGAGTGGATAGAAATGTTTGATGCAAGTTTTGCGGGTGATGATCAGGTTTGACCTCAGCAGCTTATAAATTATATAACCACTATACGTCATCAGAGTGGTTTTTAGATTTTCCATGCACATTTACCAAGGAACCAACATATTTAAAATGTGCCAATAGTATCAATTGATCAGGTCATCTTATTTGTATTGAAAAAAAGATCAAGCACGATTACAAAATATGAAGATAAATCAAATGAAATAGCCACGTTAACCAACGAGGAAAATGGTTCTGGGGAATAAAGCGTAATTTATTATCTACGATGGAAATAAATTCTAATTATAATTCATATGAGTAATGATAGTGAACAATGATCTACTTGGAGCTGTTAAATTTATCATAGTTTATGCAAAATTAATCATTTCATAGGAAGGATTGTATGTTTAATGATGTTAAATTGAGATCTTATTATTAGAATATAGGCTCTGAAAGAGAGCACATATTTCGGCTGCCATTGAATACATGTCAACGTGCTGTTACTGTGCATATTTTTTTTATTTTGGATTTTTTTTCCATAGATATTAATATTTCCTGTTTAACACTGGCGTACAAAAAATGTTCATATTCAAGCACTTTGAAATCATCAAAGACGATATATCGCTGCTTAGCATCCAGAGGGTTAAATATGAAATATTTAGGATAAGTAATTGAGAATTTAAGATAATTATGGCGTTTTGAATGAATAACAATAATAATAATAGAGAAAATTTCTGACTGTCTTATTGTTCTTTGTTTTTTAAAAAAATTGCGCGCTAATCGTACAGGGTGCGGCAGGGAAATTACCTTATTTAAAAAACGAATAACATAAACAATATAAGAAATATTAATTTAATTATTTTATCATGTTATAGAAAGACATTTAAAATTATAAAAAATATATCGAGGTGGTTTCAATTATGATTAATATATTTAAATATTCAAGATTGTACCCAAAATGATCTACGCAGACGCGCTTTTGACAGAATGTTATACTTTTTTTTGACCAAATCACCATTGAAGTTGCTCAAAAAAGACAAAATAAATTTATGAAGCATGAGAAAATTTGCATGAAAGTCTCCATTCGTCTGTTAAACGCGAATTTTATCATGCTACATTATCTTAACAGGATCGTTATAATTCGATTCACATCTCAATGGTTTAAAAATGCCAATTTTATTGCAGCTCCGTGGGTGTTGATGATAATCAAATTGATATCTGATGATCGGCTTTATAATTATGTACGACAATACGATGATCGACGTTAATCCGTGGGAACTTTGAAATATAACAACATCTATCGCTTTTTGGGCCTACACTGTTGTCGGTCCGATGGTGACGCGCATGAGGGGGATTCGTCATCTTATTTCTGACACCATTGTAACGTGGAATACCGGGCGCTCTCCAGACAGAATCCCCGAGCCGTTTCCCACTCCCATATGTGCTGTAAGATGGCTACGCGCGCATGCGGGTTCATTTTGCTATCGGATCATGATAGAGTCGAGCGTTGGGATGGAAGTTGTCGGGTGCGAATAGCAGGGCCGTAACTAGGGTATGATGCGCCCGTGGCAAGAATCAAAATTGCGCCCCCCCCCCCCCCATTTTCGGACGGATATTTTCAATACATTTTTTAAAGGTGATAAAATAATGTTTAATATTTTGACTTAATTTTATTACAACATTGCTACATTAAAAAAAGTGCTAATGTTAGTTATAAACAAAATGGCGTCGTTATAAGATATTTCATTAGACTTTTTTTTATTGATATCAAGAATTTGTCGGATTTTTTCTATTGATCTGAAAACAATTTTTTTAAATTTTTATTATGTGCAGGAGCAGAATATACCTATAAAAGTATATAATTAAAAACTAAGTAGTTTTTTTAATTAAACTTTTATATATTCTTGACAAATTTTACCCACAATTTTACAATATTATAGTGAGAAACCACCTAAAACTTCAGCCGGGTCAGTCAAAAACAGCCGTTTTTGAAAATGCAGTTTCGAGAAAATGTCATTTAACCCATCGATGCACAGTTACCGTCAAATACCGTCATGTGTTAGCAGATAATACTTGTTTATTGCGCCAGAATAAGTTCATGCATACCGTCTTCGCCGACACTTCAAATCTTATCTCACACCGACGAAACTCATCAAAATGAAAACAAACTTAGGTGGCTCAAAAATTCTCAAACTTCTCAAAATAAGATAAATTAATTTTGATAAATAATTTGATTTTTGCGATATACCGACTTGAAGTACATACATATTATAAACATCAAGTACTAAAGTAGTAAAAGTTTTATCGCATTCTACTTCCAATATATTTTACTTTGGTCTGTTTTTATGCGGATCTTTTTTATGCGATTTTGATATTATGCCATTTTAAAAAATAATGGAACTTATCCTTCATTTTTCTATAAAGAACAAAGCTTTTTTATGCTAATACGCATAAAAAAGTCTAAAATTGTCGGAAAAATATATTTGGGAAGAAATGACTATCGGCGAAAACGAAGAATTAAATTTACAAAACATTAATACTTTACAGTCCGTGCGTTTCGCGCTAAGCTTCGCTGAAAGTCCAGGCGATTTCGTAAGAAATTCATGAAACTCTACTTCTTTCGTAAAATTGATATAATTCTTAAACCAGCTAATAGATTGAAACGAAATTTTAGTCGTGCCTACAAAAGAGCTTACTGCACAGATATATTTAAACAAAACAGAGGTTTTCAATGTATGGTGCGTGTATCAGCGCGACAAAATGCAAAAAGTAACTTTTTGATTTGAATTATATAAAAAGGCATTTATCAAATGACACCCAAACACATGAACAAAAAATAAAGGCAACATTCAGTTGACGGCACTAGCATTCCTAGATTTTGGCTACCAATTTTACCGAAAATTAAAGCACCAATGACCAGCTAAAAGATCTGAAAGTGTAAACAATCTCCAATGAAGACCGCAAAGCAACGGCAATGGACGAAGGATGCTCACAAGGAGCACAGAAGTCAGGCATTTATTTTGATAATTAACGAGCACCATTCTTATCGCTGACCATTTTTTTATTCCCCCTTTCTACTTCTTCAAAAGTAAACTGACAGATTTGCACAGCAACTCATTCCTTTTATTTTCGCAACACAATAATAGGCAAAAATAATTAAGCAACAGCAAGCAGATGCTATGCATGTTGGACATAAGAAATTGAACATTTTTTTATTGATTTTTTTTATTAATTTGGACTTATGTATTATGTTTTAATGCACCTATATCTTGAGTCATATAAAAGTAATTCAAACAGAATACTCGCGCGCTAGTGCAACCATCACGACGAGCGCGTGGGAGCGGGGCGCCGCCCGGGGGCTCTGCCCCGAGAGCGCCCCCGCTCCGACGCTTTACATCAAGAGAAGCCAACTTTGGTGAATAGATTCACCATTATTTTCCAGCACGATAACGCGCGACCTCTGTTAACGAAATTGAAAAAAATTGCATTGAGAAAAAAACCGCAATAAATTGTAAGAACATCTAATATTGACATAATTTACATTTACTTACTTATTAGTGTTTCTCGTGTATTTTTCGTTTGGACGAAAATGAGGCAGGTGCGCACTGGCCGAGGGGCGCACTGGCCGAGGGGCGCACTGGCCGAGGGGCGCACTGGCCGAGGGGCGCACTGGCCGAGGGGCGCACTGGCCGAAGGGCGTAGGTGGTGTTGGTGCTGATGAAGCAATATAAGGAGATGATACAACGAGCGCCGAAACACTTTTTTTCGGGTATCCAAAAATGACTAATCGGGTCGACACTTAAAATTCTTACGAGCTTCATCGGGAACACTGATTATCCATAAAATTGGATCGCCGTTAAAGTGGAGATAAAGCATCGCTAATCAATTATTATATCATGTTGCTTTGAATTAATGACATCGATGGTGTTATCTATCTCGAGCCAATTATGAGTAATGAAAGTATGTACATATTATCTCCAAACGAAGAATCGGGAACCCCATGAGAGATATCGAAAATGACTCATTGCGAATCTTATGTCAATTTACGTGTTAATGCATTTAGAGTAAAATGGTCAAGTAAAATAAAAATCACGTACAACTCTCATCTCATCACGGGTCGGTATCCTGCGTTTTGCGCCCCAATCCCTGTTGCGCCCGTGGCAGGCGCCTTCTTTGCCACGCTCTAGTTACGACCCTGGCGAATAGAAATACTATCGTTTAAACTGTTTTTTTATTATGACAAGATAGAGAGACCGTGAAAGGACGTTTTTCTTCGTGTTTTTTATAGTATGTGTAGCAACTTCATTTTAATTCCAACTATCTGAATCCATTTAATGCTGCAAGTATGAAATTCGACGATTTTATTCCGCGATAAAATTAATTCTTTTAACATGAATTCACTCGTCGGTGTAATAAGTTCTCGGAAATTGATTTTAAACAGACCGAATAACAGTATTTAGCTGATAAATAGGTATGAAGGACCACACGCCTTAATGAAAAGCTCTGAAAGGGCGGGTCTTTTCGGTCCATTTAAGCATCCTCGAGACACTTAGGGCCGTCTAAATTATGTGGCGAGCTTTTATTACGATCGCGATTATGTTTCAGTTAACCGGATAGCCGTCAATTTTTGCCTCAACAAATGACCCAATAACTCATCGAAATTCAGCCGAAATTTCATCGTGGTTTTTGAATCACGTTTCTCTGAATCGTGCGAGATTGGGTTCTTGATGGGCTCGAACGAAGAGTGTAATTATTTTAAGTGAGTTCTATGCTTGATTGAGAGCAAACTCTATTAGTGCCTGTTTAAAAGGGTGGGAACTAATTATGTAACGCGTATTGGAATTCTTGCTCAGTCACATTTGGTGGAGCTTTTAGATAATTTGGCTCGTCCACAATAAATTGATGATTTCATAGATCCATTAAGCTGCCAGTTTTACGTATTTAAATACAGTTTCCTGATCGCTTTTGTTCAATTTTATCTTCGTCTTAAATATTTTGGAAGGAACAAAATAACACATTTGGCTAAGCTTTTAATCGATACATTTGGGACCGAGAACTGTGTCTCAAATAGGTACTTTTTGTATTAGAAATAGAAACACGGCTATGAAAATAAAGCGCTGTTGAGTGCTGCACGCCACGTGTGCGGGCATACTCTCTCTATGGATCGCTCAGCATGTGTGTGTTTTAAATAAAGAAGTTTCCCTGCCGCCCCCTATATTTATCGCTTGCATTCCATAAAGAAATAAAATGTTCTAAATTATCCGAACCGAAAATTGAAAAAATCGCTATTATTCCCGGAACTAAAACCGTAACCGAACCGATATAAATATTTGGAATTGGATAAATTAATTAAAACCGAACCGGAACGAAAACCGAAATAAAAAATAACGTTTTTAGCGCAGATATTTATACTTAGGCGCCTTAATATATTTGATGATCGCAATGTTAAAATTATGGCCATTCAATCGCTTTGAAATTCAGATGGACCAAATTATGTGAGCAATCTTAAGCCCAAGTAAACCAATTTGCCAGTTGAAGGTTAAGCTTTACGGAAAAAGCTCCTAATCACGATAATGTTCTAATCCCATCGGCCGTGATAGATTACTGCAGTATAGTTATTTATTTTCGCCCGACTCGCATGAACCCACAATTAAGATGAAGATGCAGCATCATGGGATTAAATTTATACAGAAATAAGACACCTTAACGCCACCGAAATGTAAAATCAATTGTACTGTCGTCGCAGAGT
The DNA here is from genome assembly GCA_008973525.1 of Stenopsyche tienmushanensis. Lineage (NCBI taxonomy): Eukaryota > Metazoa > Arthropoda > Insecta > Trichoptera > Stenopsychidae > Stenopsyche > Stenopsyche tienmushanensis. Next base: position 19,584 of record WACJ01000398.1, read on the forward strand.
GATTGAGAGCCCGGGAGCCGTGATTCGACATGTGAATCTAATATCATCAAGAATCTCATCATATAAATTTAGGGACTATTAAATAGGCATTATAATCTCAAAATAAACCCAGTTAGGTTTCTTTATAAACTGTAAATTGTGACCAAGCTCTCGAAAAATTAAATTAACTCATATACAGTATTAAATTTAAATCGGAGCAAATGCTAAACGTCTATGACTCATTTTGCGCGAAATATTCAATTATCGCGTAAAAATCCTAAGGTGAAAAAAATCCTAAATGAGTGATAGAACAGTTTTCAATCTTATTAAATAAAACATTGCATAATAAACAATATGTAACGTCTGCAAATCCGTCCTTCCAAATGTCGTCCTTAGAATACTTCCATTTTTCCAGGAGTATTCAACTTTTTTCCAATAGTGTGTTTTCAATGATAGTGTAATTTTTTTGAATTTATTGAAAATATTTAATGAAGATTTTGGTACCGCATTTTATTTTATTTTATTTATTTTATTTTTTAATCAAGGCTGATTGACTTTGTCAATTTTTATACTATATGCTAAGTTTTCTAATCCCTCTTTTCTTCATTATCGCTTAAACATTGGGCCCTATCAGTCTTCTTCGGACGCGAGGTGCTCATTCGTCATATCAGCGGTCCGAAAAGTGGACCGATTGAACATACAAGCCTTGTGGCTACTCCGTTCTCTTTTGGAGACTTTTGCGATATCTTCTATGATCTGTATGATCACGGAAGCTCACTTAGATGCTAGTTTATATAAGCGGCTCGCGTTAAATGAGATAGCGAACAAGCCTAGACTCTCCCTCAATGGATTTTCTTCATCATTTCTGGGGCGGATTCCTCATTTGGCCGACAACTGCGCTGTTCATCTTGTCAGCTCGTACGGCCTAATTTAAATTCTGCCACCCAATATCTTGTCGTTGTATACGAAGGTCCAGACTCCCCGAGAGTAGAATCTAGCTCGGATTTGATGAGACTGTTTAAATAAAAGTATTGTATCAATTAACGATAACCATTTTCTATCATAGTATTTTTTTAACAGTAAACCACCATATCTACGTTAGGTTGCGTACTTTTGGGACTATCTTCTATTGAAATTTCGTACCGATCTTTTGACTGGTTTAAGAATTATATCAATTCTACGAAAGAAGTAGAATTTTATGAGTTTATTAGAATATTTAGAATACTAGTGATTTTTGACGAACTTGTGCAAAAAAAAAAAAATAGGAATAAGTGCGAAATGACCGCCGTGTGTCGCCTTCAAGAAAAACTTCCCGATTCTTCTGGAAGTCCAAGAAATTGTGTACTCCATGGGTATTGCACAACGGCAGCCTTTACTAAGAATCGCTGGAGCGTACAGAACTACTGCTACAGACTGTCCTTGCAGGGATCATGTCACTAGACCAAAAAGTCCAAATAAAAGCAGTGAGGTACCTTAAAAAGCATGTAGAATAATTCAAGTTGGTAAGTCCACTCTATCAGCTGTGGAATCAGATGTAATTCCTACGGATCCTATTGCCACCAAAAGGTGGTCTAGAAACGCGGGAATTGCCGATTGGGAACGCAGTTGGTCTGAGTCGCCTCACGGTGGCTACATGCTGAATTTCTTTGGTTCAGTCTCATCTCGCCTCAAGCTAAAATGGGTTGACCGCGATCTCTGGACTTCCCAGTTCCTGACGGGGCACGGCCGTTTTGCGGCATGCATGGCAAAAATGAAACTAAAATATAATTCGGACTGTGTGTGCAGAGAATCTTTCATGTACGCGGATCACGTTTTGTGGTCGTGTTTGGGCATGTCCCCCAAGAAAGAGGCGCTCCTGTGCCGTATCAGAGGTCCTATTTTTGGACCTCTTGGCCACAGGGACTTTGAGTTATAGTTTCGAAGCCAAATGCGCCTTAGACGGATACCATTTTTAGTGTCCGTCCTCTACCATAACATGTCTTGTACTTAACCTAGGTGTGAATAATAAAAAAAACTCTATGGGTGAGATGTGTTATTACAACCCAGAATCCAAAAGACAATCCGAGTATCCTAAATTCACAAATAGCGTATATTCGAATCCGCGTAAAAACCGGGATTACTGTAAATTTAAGCTGAGTAAATCATTTGTGAGCTTGCGAACTGAAGCAGCCAACCAGTCGCAGTGTTGTACAACCATTTACAAGCGGCATCATGTTCAAGCGTCCATCGCATCATCACGTTCTGCACACTTATTAAATTAACCAAGGACCTCATAAATGCAGACGAGCCTTAATGTCATATAATTTATCCCACAGTTTATGCAGAAATAAACGACTCGAGCGCGGGGTTAATTCTTGGGAAAAATGCGACATAACTGAAAAGCCATGAAATGAACGAGGAAGTTTGATAAAAGCCGTTGAACATTAGCTTAATCGCAATCTAATCTAGCCAGACAAGTTGTTCAGGAACGAAATAAATGGGACCTAACTAACAACTAGCTGATAAGCATCTCCGTGACCGGATGCATAGAGGGAGGCTGCTTTGCCCTCCCGTTGAATAAACAAGCGCATTAAGTCCAACACTATCTGAATCTGGGAGCAACACCACAAACCCGTTGTTACTCCTTAATGCTCCGGTTCTGAATGAAGCCTAGAAGCCTTCCAGGCAAAAATATGACCGTTCGCTGCTCAATGGATTTCTCCATTCAATTCCCAGCAATGCACACACACAAGGCACTAAAATTAATTTCATAAATTGCTCGTGCAGATTGCAGCCTTATTTCAATTAGACGTATGAAAAGAAGCAGCATCCAATTCGTTGTGAATTGCTCGACGATTTAGCATGTCTCTCTTATTTCGGAAGGGATCCTAATATATATAAATTTAAAATTTGCCATACATCGTTTCAATAAATTAGAAATTGATGACGCTAGTTAATATTCAACAGGCGTCTGTAGCACCAACGGTAGATTCAAGTCGTTTGTACTTTCGAACCATTGATACTTTCAGCGCTTTTCGGAATCTATTTTAACGGAATTCCACCATAACGGAATCTGTGCACAAGGATAGATGAAACGAGAGATGCGAATATGTTGCGATATAATAATTATTTTTAATGATCTAACAATAATTGCAAATCAAAAGTTCAGTATAAAAACAGATCAATTTCGATCTAGACATTTTTTTACGCGATCACACATCAACTCATTGATTGTAAAATCATGATTTGATGAGTAGATAAAAATGATTGAACGATTAAACCTTTAGATGAGTATGCACGCACATGTGGCGTGCAGCGTTCCACAGCGCTTTATTTTCAATGCCATGCTTATATTTCTAATGCAAAAAGTATCAAAAACGAACCTATTTGATATATTATTATGGATTCCAAACGTATCGATTCCAAGCTTCAATAATATCGGCAGTGCCAAAATTACGTACCGTTTTTACACTCTCGTGTTAGATAACTTCTTTATAGATCTGCCCGCGGGAAGGACGTCCTTCCGCAGTCAAGGCTATCCGACAACTCCTCATGACCGTCGCTTCCTGCACGACACGCCGGACCTGACAACGGTATACACACAAGATAGCTATCGTTATTTCAGTTGCAATGTGTCCGTAGCGCCACAGAAGATAGCGCTGTAATAGATTAACAGCGACATTGTATGGGGATGATAATTCGCCCATGCTACAATATCAAAATGCTCCATTTATCAAAATATTTAGTAGCAGTGAAAGAGTTAAATGAAAAATTTTACTACATCACCCTCATTCCCCTGATCTCATTCATTCGGATTTTAATTTGTTTCCCGGATTAGAGACGTTTTTCGATACAAAAAAAAACGAATTTGTATGATATTAAAACCGCCTTTTTTCGTTTTTGCTTCTAAGCCGAATAATTTCTACAATGGGAAAATTAAATTATATGTTCTTAAAAACGGCACGTATTTTTGGCATTACTGTGGTCGAAAATCACAGACTTTTTTATTACAATTTCTTCAATCTAATAATTATTAATTAAATTCGGGGGATCACTTCCAATGACTGCCCGGTGCGATCTCCGCAGCCGAATAAGGGGACGGTCGGGGACTATCGCAGCGGCGAAGGCAACGTTATATAATAAAAAGAACAAGGCCATTCGTAGCAAAATTTATGATTGATATGTATTTATGAAATATTAAATAATGCTATATATGGTCATGTACCATTATATTATTTTTTGCACGTTGATATTTTTGTGGTTAAACCTTTGGTTAATAATTTACTAAAATGTTTTAATCGAAGAGGCATTGCCCCCTTATTTATTTGAGATTATCTGTAGTTTCGGCAGATAAATTACTTATTTATGGCTTTTGGACTAAAGCGTTCTTCAATCTTGATTGCAGAATTATAGAGATGCATGCATTTCATTATTCGATTATTTTTTTAAAAATAATATTGCTTAATTCCACGCCCAAACTAATGAGGGAACAAATATATCTTGAAGCCATTCTACAACCGGTCGTCTTGTAAATACCCATGGCTTATCTATCGATGGCCACTCCAAGTGCTACATAAATCGTTTCAGCGCAATAACTATTTCTCTGTACAAATATCTGCGTGAGAAGACAAACCTTGACAGTGAATGATGGCAAAAAATAACGACAGCAAAGTTAATATACGACCATTCAATGGAATTCAATTAAATCTCCATACCTGAACGCAATTAAAAAAAGCTCTCTTAAATGGAAAATATCGGTGATCATTCGCCCTGTGTAGAAAATGATTAAATTGTATTTTTATGGTGGCATCGTTGCGTTCATAATTAAGTCGTAAAGTACTTAAATAAAATCAACGGGTTTGTTCGGATTAAAATATCACAGGCGATGATCATATAAGACCTGATCGTAAATGGCAAGTTCATTTTGAATAAAAATTATCACTTTCAAGACCTATTTGCATCGAGGAAAACTGCAAAGGTCGTCGCTGAAAAGAATCAATTATATAGTTTATTAATGTAATAATTTCAATAAACGCTTAAAAGATCTTTATTTCTTTGAATATATTCCATTTGTTAGACTACAGGATAACCGGCGGAAGAATATGTCCTTCTGCGGCCAAGACTATCGGTCGACTCTTTTTGCATTCTAGTCTTGCGCACGTTCAGATGGGCGGATTAACAGTGGATTTTCTATATTTCATATAGTTTAATACATTTTTGGATGAAGCATCAGGATTTTGAGCTATTTTTTGGACTATTGGGAAGTCTAAAATATTAATGTTTCTGATCGATCTCCTCGATTAAAATTCAGCTTAATTTCCAGAATTTGAGCGATCAATAAAGTTGTCCATGGCTTATTATTAGTTAATGATTTGCAACTATATTCCCAGAAAAGTTTTGTATTATATTTATTAATGCAAATTATAATTAGTTATTTGACAACTTTAATACACTCTAATATGACGATGTTTTAATAACCAATATGATGTCATAAAATTAAGATAATATTTGAATACACGCAGCGTCAAAGCACGGCTGATTCTTAATTTTTGACGGCTTTCTGCTCTAAGCTTATTAGTATTCCAGGAACACAATCTTAGTATAATAAACAAGAACTGAAGTATTATTTTATTAGTATAAGTCATTTAGGAATGCAAACTATTTTAGCCGTAAATTAGTGAAATTCAAAAAGCAATTTTGATTGAATATTGCGAAATATATTTCTCAATATTAAGCGCAAAAATTGTTCAAATAACTACAATTTTATTATCATTATAAATACTCGTTAATTAAAATATATTGGCTGACAAAATTCCTTAAAATTACAAGCATTATGTGGGATAATTAACAAAAAGATTGCATAAAAGTGTAACGGTACGTTTATTATCGTCGCATGTGCAAAATTGCCGTCCTTTGAATTCCGACAATATTTTGAGACATAAAACGGCAATGAAGATTTGGAATATTCCAATAAAATTGTCGCACTATCGAATAGCCCGCATTAATAAGGCGTTTTACGAGGAAATCTTGTAGAACACAGATCGGTGCTTAAGAAATGGCCCCGCCGCAAAAGGGTTTTTATCTGAAGGATTTGCATAATCCCTTGGTCTGACGACCGATTAAAACTCAAATATATGATACTCGAATCTGATTTGAGACATTTACACTTGGTTTGAGATTTGAGACATATTAAAATCCTAATTAATGTTTTTTTTTAACAGAATGCTCAGTCGCTCCATTTGGCAGTGGTTCATCAGCCCAGCGAGTTCCATATGTCTTCCTACCATTAAAAGGGCAGATTATTCATCCATCGAAAGAAATCAGTTTTCCAGGTAAATCTTTTAAATGTTAATGAGAAAAATTGAAGTGAAACAGTCGTCAACGATCTGATGTATAAATGACGGTTATACTTTTTAAAAAAAAAAGCTAAATTATACTTTGGGGGAGTCTGCTACTTCGTGTATAGTGGTAAAATATTGGATGGCAAAGACTATAAAAATAGAAAAGAAAGAAGAATAGAAAAATGACGCAAATAGCCTTAAAAGCCCTAGGAGGGAGTGGCTATAAAGTTTGTGTATACAACCCGTCCGCGTTTCGGACCGCTGACGCGCTGAATAACAGCAATGGATCTCAGCATGGAAACTCCGAGATCGGGGAAAGAAAAAATAAATTTGTTTCATCAAGACAATGCACCAATTCACACATTCGTAATTGCAGTGGCCAAAATCAATTAATTAAAGTTCGAATTGCTTCCTCGTATACCCTATTTGCCAAATTTAGACTCCTTAGATTGTTTCCTTTTTCCAAGCATGAAAAAATGGTTCAGATACTTTTGGGACAAATCTCGTATGAGCGCGGAACGATAAATTGGTGTGAGCGACGTCCGATGTCAGAGCGAATTTCTTGTATTTTCAATGTCCAAATCACATTCTTTTATACATAAAAATGAATTCTTGTTTGTTCGTACGAAATGCGCTGCCATACCGTTTATCAGATTGCAATAAAATTTCCTTCATTTATCGCTAAGGATTTTGCGAGGAACATAGGCATAGTTTAATATATAAAAATCCATATTTGTTTGTCTGTTTTTAATGCGCTGCCATGCCGTTCATCTGATTGCAATAAAACTTTCTCAATTTATTTTTTATACTTGCAGCAATAACATAGACATAGTAAAAATATTATAAGTTGTGCGAGACGTGGCATTGTAACGCATGCTGGGTAATCACTAGTATTCTATAAATTATGAATATTTTTTTAAATAATAGGTGTTCGAACTCCAATATGTGCTGTGTCTGGAGCTCAGTTTCTGACCAGGAATGGCTTCATCGATTTAAGGAACACACTAGATGCAGACGTTCCTTTTGCACTATTTAGGGATGAAGGGCGAACATTCTTACAAGTATGTTTTAGTTTGTCAAACATATAGATGTAATAAAAATTCCAAGCAGTTTGATTATAAATTTGAATATTTTTAGTGGACGGGAGAGACGGAAATGCGTTCAAGAATGGAAGGAAGACTTCTTGTTGTACATCTTCTTTGCAGAGATGTCGGAACTGGTGTCACCAGTGGAGGACCACGAGGTCTTCATGGTGTATTTACACCCTGTGCTGCCTTCAGGGTGGCAGGATCGCCAGCAAGACATATAACCAGTAAGTTTAACCCTTCGGTCGCTATGGTGTTTTATGATGAACGTATTCATTCTTATTTAAATGATTTTCTTTGCAGATGTAAGCGAAGTCCTATTCTCTCCCGATGCTAGATCTTCAGACGATACAACAGCTCCCGGATTAACTTTAACAGAATATATTGCAATTGGTGTTAGTTCAGTACTCCTCGGCTTGATTTATGTGGCTTCCATATTCTTGTATTTGCATATCAAAAAACGTCGCAGCAAAAATGAAATATGCGTCGAATCCGCCACAAAAAGTCCGAATAAATCAAAACGAAATAGCGCCAATCTGAAAGAAGAACAACAATCTGAAAGACACCCGCACAATATCGAAGCAGATGAAGATGGCATCATTAAGAACAATCCCCTATTAGGCATCGATAGACACTTTCATGGTCGCAATGATGAAAATGATGACTTCGAGACTGATTCTGGAAGTCATTCCGGCGCCGAAGATGCGCAGGAAGAATTGCACGATGACGATTTGAAAGATCCATCAAATGTGAGCCTCGAACAAATGATTGACATCTTATTTGCAAGAATGTGTTAAATGTTTCCTAATTTTCTGCTTCATTTCAGCCACAAGCCACTTTAACAGTCCATCCCGTCATTCATCATGATCAGAACAAAAAAAACTTCCATCGCGCGAACCAAAACGAAATGATGCTGATGAGAGACGACTCTGGAAACGAACGACTTCCAGAAGAAAATGTTTCCATCATCGAAACGCTGGATATGAGAGATGAAAAGCCTGAGACTGTAAGAGCTATCGGCACCACAAGAAGAAAATTATATTTCAACCCATCGTATTTCGAACCTCATCTTTTGCTGGTAAGAGCCCAATTTGTTTACATCAAATCAAAAAAACATCATAAGATGTCTGAAATTCAATACTCATTTATATGACGTCCATTTTAATCTGTAGTACAGGGTCATGCAATAAGGACGCTCGACTTTTAAATGTAAATAAAACATGTTACATGGAAGATATACACTTAATTTCTTTTTTATTTGAAAGAATATAATATTATTCAAATATTTGCCGCGGCTTGGTAGTACATATTCGGAAGATAAAATTTTCGATAACTGAATTTGCTAAATGATCCTCGTTGTGTTGAATTTGAAAGCATCCATAACCATGCTCTCAAATCACTCGTGTAGAATGTCCATCATGGCATGCGCTGTATACCGTTCTATTAAAATCACATTACATGGATATCCATATCATATAATAACAAAAAGTAATTTTTTATTTTTATACATTATTTAACTTTATAAACTTTTATATTAATTTGCCATATATTAATAAACAATCTAATCTTCTAATCTAGTCTAATATATAAAAAATAATGTTTGTTTGTCCGTATTTAATGCGCTGCCATACCGTTCATTCGATTGCGATAAAACTTTGCCAACTTATTGTTTGCACTTTCTCAAATAATATAAGTATAGTACAATTAATTTACAGTAGATCTTAAATATAAAAATCAATGTTTGTATGATTGTTCATATTTATAACAAAACCAACACACGATATTTTTAGAATTATTACTTCTGTGGCAGCAGCGCGCTGGGTATCGGATAGTTTACAATTAATTTGATAGATGTTTATTTAACAACATGGTAATAAATTTTGCAGGGCAAAATGGATGTTATTTAAGTGTACATTGATTTTTCCAAATATCTAAATGTATCGTAAATTTCAATAATTTATTTTTTCTCAATAAAATTCACAAATTGTAATCTATTTTGTATATTTTAAATGTAGTCTCCGCCTCCAGCTGCAATTGAGTTCCTTGTAAAAATACGAGAGGTGATCTCCATAGCAAAACACAAAATGGCAACCAAACGCTTCAATCCGAGCCTCATCGGAATACCTGAAGAGGAAACTTGTTATTCGTTCGACAACAACTTCTATCAAATTGGCAGTCAGCGAAGCAGCATCGTCAGCTTAAAGAGGGAAAACAATAGAAGAAGACCTCACTGCTCCGGCTGTCCAGGTTGTGAAGCCATGGACATGGACATGCACGAGCTCTCGGCATACATTCCAGACATCAGAGGACTCGGTGCTTGTCATTCCTGTTCTTTGGCAAATGGCGTCAACAAGCAAACCAGCATTAGAAAATGGCTCGAGGGTGTTCCCATCCTCAAGTCTACCAACAATGGCATACATAATCATTCAGAGGCACGAATGTTGCCTGACGTGTCATCCAGTGGCAATGGCTTGTTGAATTCTCTTTTATCCCTGCCGAAAGAAAAAGAACCACCTCGCAAATATTATGATTTTACTTCGCGTTCTCTATATGGAGAAGACACCGACAATTTTATATTCAAGAAAAGAACATCGTCTGTTAAGTCAGAACCGTCTTTCAACAAATTCAGCATTCCTCTACCCAGCTTTAGCAACGTATCGCCGAGACGCTTCGAACACGAAAGGACCATCGCAAAGATCAGCGATATATCGCCGATAGGTTTAAAAACATCTGAACGCAAATTTATGTCACAAAATGACATAGATCATTACGATCAAAAAGCAGCAATGAAGCACGCCCTGCCTGATATGATCAACGAAGCAATGGCAGTCGATAAAAATAGGAACAGTTCAGAAAAGTCCACAGCATCAAATGCATACATTTTAGACGAAAGAAAAGAGGCTAAAAAACATAAAGCGCCCAAGAAAATTTTCAATAGTCTGATCGAAATGGAAAAGCATGGCTTGGATTATGAAACTGATAGCTTGGAACGCAATCCTCCCAATAAAGGTTTTTCTACGCCGACTGAATATGGAGAAGTATCGTCTTCGCAACCCAGTCCGAGTCTCAGCACTGCTCTTCCCATGGATGAAGAAATGACCATGAGGAATGCCATTTACAAATTGAATTCGGGAAGCAGGCCCAGTTCGAGGGTTTCGACGAAAGAAAATTCGCCCAAATCGAGCGGCGATTACGAAATCATAGAGAAGAACATCAACGATCACATTTTGAATGGCTTCGATAATCATATTTACACCATGCCAGAAATGCCACCCAATCGAGCCGGCGATTACAGTTTGGTCACAGAAGTATACGTCAACAATGGATATAATTTTGGAAGCACACCAACATCACCCAGCGAATCCGATTGCTCCACTTTCGGAAGAAGAAAAGCGATGATCAAAGGACCTGATGAACTTCCAGGGCATTTGACGATTGAAGTAAAAGATCCGCCTGAAAATTACATTCAGATTCATGAATCTGACGGTTTTGAACCGGACACTTTGGATAGAAAACCTAGCAAAATCAAAATCAGCGTCGGAGTAGCGATTACGGAACGAAATTTTGTTTTGGGTGTTTTACCAGAAAACAACGCTAATGAAGTAAAATCACCTGGAATTTTTAAAAGCGCAAGTCTCACTCATGCGAATATGGCAACAGATGAAGATCCATCACGCAAAGATTTCACCAGCTTGAGAGAAATATATGAGAGCAAATCGAACAACAAGAAGAATCAGAACTTTCATCCGGCCAAAGCAGTTGATTCAAGAGACTATGAAATAATTGAGAATGTAGTTATAGATTCGGATGAAGGACGCTTATTGACATTGGAGTCAAGGCATTCAAAACGACAAAGACAATCTACTCCTCCCAGCTTGAAAGGCGCCAAACCGATCCCTCCAGATGTTGTCCCTCCGACACCCCCCGAAGAACTTATGTCTATATACGAATATCCGAAACCGCCGAGGAAAGTCATTAAAGAAAACATGGTTCCACCGTTGCCGCCAAAAAACGAGAGTGGCAGAAGCCCCAGTTCGAGGAAAACAAAGTGCAATAACGGTCTGACAGCGAATTTAGACGCAGATAACAAAATTTCGCACTCAGAGCTGTCATCCGGACTCGAGAGGAGTCCATCGGGTGCTTCTGTCCGAAGTCTTCCATCCTCGGACTACGAAAACATAGCAGACTCTCAAGACGACAAAGTATCAGAGAACATTCAAACGGATCCCAAGTCCATCAAGCAAACGGCGCAATCAAAAACGCCGAGCAAGATCAACTTTCGCGAACATCAAACGCCCAAAGCCAGCAGAAAACTTAGAAGCAACGCATCCGCACGCAAATCCTTCAGAAACAAAAAAGATGGTGACGGCATCAAGAAGGTCTGGAGGCGAACCGTCGGCAATCAATACAAAGAGGACTCCGGATATCTCAGCACGGATTCCAACGAATCCAGAAGGATCACGAGAAGAAAGCAGAAAGAGGCGAGATTGAGCGGGAGCGATACGGACGAATCTGTCGAAGATGCGCGCAGTGAATCCGGTGCGGAAAGTGTAGAGACTCACTCGGTGTTTTTTGGAAGCCTCAGGAAAGTTTCGCTGATAGCCGGCTCTGTGGACAGTGGTAACGGTTCGGATTTAAGAATAAGTGAAGTGAGCGTCAGCGAGCTTCATGATGAATTAGAATACTGCCAAAGAGACGATTACGAGAAGATGAATTTTGAAGCAGTTACGCCGTTCGATAGTGCGATCAGCTCGAACAGTGTTACGCGCGTAAACTGTTAAATGCAACAGTGCCAAACTTTAACACTCCAATCTCCAACATGAATATCTACGATTTTGTACATGATTTAATTTTGAGAATACGTTAAGTAGTATTTAAATTGAAATGTTCAATGCAAATTTTATGCCTTGTTCCACAAAAAAGTCAATACGCATTCCAAAATACTGATGTCATGCCTTTGCCTGTAGATAGAACAGTATTTGCCTTATTTGGAACCGATTCATTGTGTCAGCGCTTCGAAATGCGGACCGGTTGAGCACACAGATCTTGTAGCCATTCCCTCCTTTTTAGGGCGTTTTTAGTGATAAATGCGTACCCGGGACCTGTTCGTCTTGGCAATTCGTACGGCCTCGTTTAAATTCTGCCACCCGATTTTATTGTTGCAAAAGAAGGAGTAAACTTCCCATGATAAGAATCTAGTTCGGCTTTGATATTGGTTGGACTGAGACTTTTTAAATAAAAGTATTTTCTATGTTTACAAAATCATTAAGAACGTTTATTATTTTTGGCATAATATTATTTTTTAAATAACAACCGCCATCCATAAATCAGGTCGGGTACTTCTGGGACTACCTACGTATATTGATGGACCTGTGGCACATATGCTGTGTCATCGGTCATTATAGTTCCAATATAATTTTACCTCATTTAAAAAATATATTGTTACTGGATCTGGAATATATGTTGGATATCACTGGACAATATGCTGACACGATTAAAGTCATGCACTGACTGCAAATTAGATTGTGCAATATATTTTTTGTATACTATTATTTATTGTGCAATATTGTATAACGATTTTTACATGAAATTAACATAATATATATATTATTACTTTTAAAAAATATACAGTTAAATAATATATGTAATTATTTGTCTTTAAGTTTGCTATATTTAATGCATCGGATTAAGTTGTAGTTGTAGTTTTAATTTTAAATGTCGTGCAATTCTTTACAAACTATCGTTTTTCATACGTTGGCTTATTTGTTGGCGTGCGTTCCATCATAGTAAAATTTGCAAAATCATCAAGCGCGTTGAATAAATAGAATGCAACATTGTGCAATCATTCAATTTTCGCCATGGCGACACGTTTCTTTTGTTCAAAACATGCGCGCGCATCCAAATTTGTTCCATTTGGAATTGTACGCATAACAAATGGGTTTTACGTATGAAACGCTTTACGTTTGTTAATTGTGATAAAAGGCCGGCAGTGCAATATTAATTAAGGATTTAAATTAATAAAAATATTTTTGTATGTGTTCAATGTAGATAAAAACGCAATATTTTTGTGCAATGTAAAATTAATTATTATTGTATTTATGTGTCAAATGATTGTATTTTGCGGCTAGAAGCCAAAATTAGGTAAATAATATACGCTGTCCACGGAACAGAGTTTATTTTATGAATAATTTGTAATATAATTATAATAATACAGTCGACCCTTCTATAGCGTCGAGATAAGGAACACGATACAAAAGCAAGACGCTATAGAAAGTTTGTCACTTATACAAAATTTGTACATGTTTAATTTGGTAATGAGTAAGTGACACGAGCGATTGGGCATTGACCTTATGTATTTTACCCATTGCATGGGTACAATATGCCGCAAACGAAGTGGACGCTATAAGAGGGTTGACTGTATTTTAGATTTTTTTAAAATAATTTAATATGATATATTTTAGTAATAAGTGAATATTAGTGTTTTTTTTTAGTAAATGTAATTTCTATGTATATTTCTATTCGTTCTTCGATACGTTTAAGTAATAATATATATATATTTTTATCAATTATGATTTCATTTTAATGTGGTCTTAAAATGTACATAAAAAAGACCACTTTTAGCTTCCTCGTACCTGCCAAATGTAAAAAAAATAGAAATATAAGGCACTTTCCGGGATATCAAGTTCACTATGGCGTTCCGAATGTGAAATTATAATCAATTGCAAACATTTTTAAATTGTGTATTTAGAGATTGTTCCAATGTCCAAATTGTATAATATTTTTATATCCATAGAAAATTGAATAAAATTAAAAAAAAATCGTGGGAAGGGGGGGCTTAAATATATTTTGGGACAATCTATTTATACGACTTTTTTTGAATCGAATTCGGAATCGTCTCTGAACTTTTTCCCTGAATCTGCAATTTTGAGGTTGTGGTTTCTCCCTTTTTTTTAAATCAAAATCGGGTTGTCTTGGTATATTGAGAGCCTTATAGGGCATATAGGTGGGAATTCCCTATATTTTTTTATTCCTGTTATATATTTTACGAATTGTTCACAGCGTTGTTGGTGTTTTATTTATTTTTGTTGATTTTTGTTTTGCTTATTGGGCATTGTTTGTGAGTTTGTTTTAAATTAATGTGTGTGTTTTTTTAAATAATATAAACTTATTACTTAAAAAAATGTAATCTCCTCGAAGGTGCAATAAATACTTTTTTTATGATTCTGACTAATCGAAGTATTGGCGTGCAATATGTTTGACATTTGTGCAATATTTTTTTTATGTTTATCGATATTATAATATTTAATAATAAAATTATATATTTCACCCAATATTTTATTTATTTATTGTATAACTTTAACTTAGAACCAACCAACTTAGCCAAAACCTAAATTTTATAATCGCAAAACATCCGCCCCACACAATCATCAAAATAACCAAAAAATTCCTCATTTAATATTTTGAAGAAACTTCCCGAAAATCATTTTTTTCACTACACTTTTAAAATGATTCCGCAACTCTCAACAGCCAATACGAATCATTTTCAAAATACAAACAGCAATAAGTAAAGACCTACTCGGTTCGTATTAAGATTGTACCGTGTTTTGTGTAATATATAATAAAATAAGTAATAATCGTTTCACTTTTCGTGACAATAAGCCCAATTTACAATACCGCGCCTATTATTATTATTAGTTTCACTGCAAAACGTTGTGAAGCGTGAGCTGGGGGGAGAGGAAAAGGAAAGATGCGCGCGCAGCACAGCGGTTAAGCTCCGCTAACGGGAGAGAGCGGAGTCAGTCTGAAAAGTATAGAATGGGGATGCGCACGCTTCGCGAGCTCAACCAACGCAAACCAACACTAAATAAATTCCTAACCTACACAATCATGTTTCTTTTGGTTTCTCCTCGGCACCTCACCGGGTCCGATAAGAAACGGATCGGTAACCGTCTGAAGATCCGCGAGAAGGAGGACTTCTTATCGCTTACCGCCGGTGACTGTGCGGCTGAGCCGCAACCAACGAAGGTACCGCCACAACCCATGCTACAGTGGTGTCAGAAGTGGGACCATCAACTAAAATATTATAAAGATCAATAGGTTATACGAAGCTCGCATACTTTATACTTAAATATACACCTTTAAATTATTGACAGTGTTTTTGTATACCACTTGATTGCTATAATAATCTAAATTGATCCATGGGATTCAGCTTTGGTTGAAAAAAAATTAAGAGTAGAGCTGATCCTTGCTTCCTTGTAGCCAATAACTGCTCCAAATCACTTGAATGCTACTTCTATAATTTGGCTTAATTTTTTTTTTTATACATAACACACTACATAACAGAGTTTGTCGGAAGCAAAAAAAAACCCATCTTCATTTTCTATCATGATTATTCCCAAATACTTCCATTTATCCCGTTGATGAGGAATCTCGCATATGCTGCGAACGGATTCGAGTAATAAAGAAAGAGTATTTATTTATTACTCGAGTAATAAATAAACTTATTATTACTTGTATTTTGTTACTAAAACTGAAGACAGACATGTGTATTTTTTATGTTTACACGAATAAATGAAGAAATATTGTATGCTATCAACAGGGCTAAGGTTTATTTATTGATATACAAGCTTGACTCACGCTGCGCGTTCTGGAGAGAAAAATGGATTTGTGTGGACGATAAGTAGTAGACATACGAATATAGCATCTATTTTAAAGTCAATTAAATATTAGTCCAATAATAAAAGGGTTAAAATTCGATTTATAATGATCCAACATCATCTATTGCACAGTCTAAATTCATAATTTAAGTCGGAGTGAATTTTTTGGATTTCATAGATTAGACTACTATGCCAGACAGAATCGAACGCTTTCTCAATGTCAAGAAGTACCATAATAGTTTTTCCTTTTATGTAATTTTTTTTCAAAATAAATTCGTCTAGTCTGGTCGATTGTAGGGCGATAAAGTGATTCGACTATAGAAGACAACTTATTTTAGCTTTATGAGAAAATATTTTTCTTGCATAATCGAAAATTACCTCATCAAAAATTAAGTCATTCAAGGAATACATTTTTCGTCACAGCATTGTTGTTAATTTAAGGATACTGTTTGCAAAAGTGACGCTCTTGTTTGTGCAGTCACGAAGTAGCAATTTGCTTCAAAAAATTGAGCCATTATTCAATTACAGCGTTTTTCCAAATAATGCAGAGATTCTTTACACAACAGAACTCATGAAGGAAGTTCATTTAAATTTGCATAATAAGGAGCAAATTGTAACAGGATTAAATTACTCGGCTGGATAGATCGTCGCGGATGCCATCGATTCTTGCAGATCTTTCAAATCTATGGATTGAAAAACTTTCATGCAAAAATATTAATAGCAATTCCTATTTTACATAATAATAGCTAAATACAATAACGTGGATATATGGTGAGGTATTGATTAAAAAGCTCAATCTTAGCCAAAATATTTATTTACTTGGAAAGAAATCGCAGCTTATGAGACTATATGTGATTTTGGCGGCTTCCCGCGGCCAAGACTGTCGGTCGACTTCTTTCTTTCTTTCTTACACATTCGCACTCTAATATTATAATTGGTGATGGGATGTGTCGAATAGCAGATATTAACTGCGATTTTATACAACCAGAAGAATTTTTCCCGCAGGAATTAAATTTAATAAAATCAAAGCATTATAATATTAAAGAATAAAAAGAAAAAAAATATTGACAAGATATCTCTTCCTTGCTTACATATTGTACATAAAATATTGAACGCTTATCTGTTGGAATCATTTACCAGCATCATCAGATGTTCTCCTTCGGTGTCAGATTCAGATCGTAATCAATTTGCGGCGGATCGAGAGATGATGTACAATTTATACCAATCCCAGTCATTATAGGACGGCATGTCAAAAGACTAATGATACGATGGATGCTGGATAATCAAGTCACACATTTATCAAGAAACTTTCTTGTGTCGAATTGCTTATTTGACGAAGGCTTAATGACATGTTACGAATCTGATGTAGTAGGATGGTTACCGTTTGATACATCGCATGCATCAACAAGAAGTGGCCTACTCGACTTTTTTATATGACAAACTCGAATGGCACAAGTAAACAGCTCCAGCTGGAGCTGTGAAAACAACCAAGAGTCCGGCAAAGTGTTAAAAAAGCACGAAGAGCACTCGGGTTTATCGAATCGAATCGATCGAAAAAACTTGCAACTGCTACGAATCTCGATAATGTCAATAGGACCACGAGAGATACTTAAAAGACCGCTGGTAATTTATTGACAAAATACGATT
This sequence comes from Stenopsyche tienmushanensis, assembly GCA_008973525.1. NCBI lineage: Eukaryota > Metazoa > Arthropoda > Insecta > Trichoptera > Stenopsychidae > Stenopsyche > Stenopsyche tienmushanensis. The sequence goes on from WACJ01000398.1 coordinate 37,272, forward strand.
GGATTTATAATTTTTGTCGCACGTCATCTAATGAGTAGTTTTGACTGAAAGTCGACTTATTACAATGATTAAAATAAAATTTAAAAAATTGCAATGGAATTCAAAATTTGCATAGTGTATAGGTTCTTTACAATAAGGACGCTTGATATTTGAATGTAAATAAAACAAGTTGTGTGTGAGATATTTAATCAATTTTTATTTTATTTGAAGGAGTATTTTATGGCAATACGTATGAAATATAATATCGTTCAAATGTCTGCAACGGCTTTGCTTGGTGGCGCGTATTCGGGAGGTCCAATTTTCGATGGCTTTGTCGCATGAATGATTTATACGCATAGAGATGCGATTTAAGATATTCTCAAAGAAAGTGATCAATCAATGAACACTGTGTCCGTTTGAAAGACCATCGACCAGCGAGCAGCGAGTTACCATTAGAAAGCAAAGACCTGCTCAGATCATAATTAATTTTCAATTTAATATGCACAAATAGGCGCTAAATTAACGTTTATAAATAACGCAGGCGTTTCTGTACAATATTGATTTATGCGATTTTTACATTGGGAATCGAGTTATTTACATACGACTAGTGTATTTTTAAGTGGGTTTTTTTACTCATCCATTATTGGAATTGATGCAAGACTTTTTTTCTATTGATTGCTCAAATATATAATTTATGAAGCCATAAAAACACTCATGAATTTATAAATCATTTTATCAAGTTATTATATTTTGGTGTGTTCAGAGAGACAAAATGCGATTTGGCAAGGCTTAAAAATAATAGGAAGCCCACACATAAGACAACCGCCATTATGTATCGATCAGATCACGTGACTCGCAAAATATGCATCCAAGTCATATAAAATGACAATTATGCATTAGGTAATTTTTAGTACATACTAATGTTGTCAGCCGCTCCGAAGAAATATTTAATTTGAAGTGCAATGAAACAACTTCTTTCGTCATTGCCCTTAAGCTTACAACTTGTGCCATGAACGTATACAAGAGCACTCGCATTTCTTTCGAAAAATGAATGTCGTTGTGGTTTTAGGCATGTTCGAAAACGTTGTTTCTTCGAAACGTCGATTCACCATAGCACAATCACTTAATGACAGGTTTTTATTTGATCTTTTCGGCGTGTATTATTTTATTTCGTATGCAGTTCTAATAATAGGAGTCGTCAAATTGACGGTGTTTGAAGATAAACAGCATCAATTCTCGTGGAACCGTCAATCATCTCACGGTCGGTGTGATATTAAAGTATGGAGCAATTTAGCATAGATCATAAAATTATTGTCAAAAATGGAGCGTTGGTTAATGTTGGTGGCGAATCGATTTCATGTCTTATGGGAGGGCAATGAGGCAATGCAGTACATGAGATTAAATACATATCTTCCTCAATCATCATCATCACCGATACGATGAAGTCCATTCCAGGAAATTCCTTTTGAAGTCGTCTCATTCTGAGCCAAAGCCAATATTATCAATTAAATCCTTTGAATAAATAAAATACATAATTTATGGTCTGTAAGATTTATAGGACATAGGACGAATTTGCCCCGATTATTGCAAAATATTATAAGGGTCGAAGTCGCAGCTATTTTTTCTTATGGAAAAAATGAAGATAATAGGTTTCTTCTCCGATCAAATTATTTATAGGGCCACGTAAGCGGTCCGATCTTACAGCGACCCGATGAGGCGGTACACGAGTTTAAACTCGGTTTTCAGCGTGATCCGTAAACTTTGAGTGAGAAGACGTTTTCTTTCCGCTGCTTTGATTTAGCCTTGGGCATGCTTAAGGAAATGGAAAGAAACGGTGGACGACCGACTATTTTTTTTTTGGGCAAAAGGGTCTTTTGCTACGCTTCACATATACGCCTTTTTATCTTTTTCAAAGGTGATATGTGAAAATTTAACCTTTAATCATCATAACTTTTTAGTCTGTAAATGTAATAGCGCAAAACAACTATTTTTGTATTTTGAAATGTATTTTTGATCTAAATAAATCATTAATTCATGCAATTGGTTTAAATAAAACTAGTTCTGATGATACATATCTACTTCTTAATTGCTTTCATGATCATACAGATCATAGAAAATGTCGCAAAAAGCCCTATAAGCGGACGGAATGGTCATAAAGTTTGTATGCTCAATCGGTCCGCTTTTCCAGACCGCCGATATGACGAATGAACGGCTCGCGATCGGATGCCGTCGTCATAATTTTTTTAAGACATAGGTCTATGTCTTTAAGTGTGTAAGGGTTGTCAAAATATATTTATTTTTCAATATTTTGAAAAAGTATCCAACATTTCACCTTTAAATCATCATAACTTTTCTAATCTATGGTCATAGTAGCATGAAATAACTGTTTTTGTATTATGCAATGTATTTTTGACATAAATAAATCATTATTTTGTGCAATTGGTTAAAATAAAACTATTTCTGGGCTTCCAAAGTCACAAAAAATATGCAATCGAATGAGAAATATCAACTTCTAAATTTTTTAAACAAAAAAAAACTAACAACTATTTTGAACTTAGTTTAGTTTTAAAAAGTTTTCTAGATTATATCTTTTCCAACGATATGCTACATTTAATAAAAAATCATTTAAAAAGTCGTTTAACTTGAAGAGTTACCAATTTGCCAGGGTCAGGGTTAAGAAAATATTTTTTATGCTTTTATAGATGTTTTTATTAAATTAATTTCCAAAATTTATTCAAATTAGCCACATCTGCTTCGTTTCTCTTCTTTGTTTCAACTGTAGTTGTCTGAAGTAACATTTCTTCTTTTATTTTTGCAAATCCGGGGCTTGTTATTTCAATAAGGATTAATTTTGTGGGCACCTCTGTCGTGTAAATTAATGCTTTTGGCGGCCCTATTCCGTGGCTCGCACGATCTGCAGATCTGACACCACTGGATTTCTTTGCCTGTGGACGTCCCCTGTTCCGTGGCTTGCACGATTTACAGATCTGACACTATTGGATTTCTTTGCGTATGGATGTGCCCTATTCAGTGGCTCGTACGGTCTCCAGACCTGACACCACTGAATTTCTTTATCTTGTTGTAGCACCTCGCATGTAAACGTTTCTGGACTCTATTGTGACAGAGATGGTGACCCAACTACAAAATTATCTCGATCTCCGAAAATACTTAAATACATTTGTGAATTATCCTGCGAATTTCAATTAAATACTTACTTTCTGAATGAACCTCGTATCTTAAGCTAAATTATTAGTAGAAATACTTTGCTGCAACTGAGGAATCGAAGAATCCTCTAGATCCCTGAGGCGATCCTATTATGGCTATCGATTACTAAATTAAATCCATTTCCTCGGATAACTTGCTTTGTTTCTAATTACAATTGCATCGAATGCACTGAAAGTGCATACGTCTCATTATATGTATTATTTATGGGAGCGCATTTATCACGCGCCGCCCTTTGGCGTTGACCGGTTACCTGCTCTCTGGTAGAAAGAAACCAATAAACGCATGTTTGCACATCGTTAAATAAATAAGCACTGCTTATTCAAGTCGTTAGATCTATTCAAAGGCGGCACATTCAGTCAATAAATTTATTCTGCGTGAATGGAAATCATCTCGGGCTATTTGTTGGGGTTTTGGACAAAAGAAGATCGGAGGAGAACTCTTGTGACTAAAAAATATTTTTTAAAAACACACATTTAAGATGCATTTTTGACGTAGAAAATATTGATTTAAAGATCAATTCAAGCCCAATTTCATATCGACCAATAAAATAATGTTTCTTAATTTTTTTCTAAAGGATTTTCCACATTTCTAATATTAAATGCATTATTTCTGGTTCCTTAAGTAATACATGAATCCTTATCGAGGACATTATCTTATCACGTAATCAATAGAAAACGTGACCATTCAAGAAGCGAGTTGTAATCCAACAATAAAACGCCCACTGCAGTAAATTTTCATAGTTATTTTATGAGCTAATTTTATGCATGGACATAGCAACATTACAATATCTCGATTTCAAACTATTTTATTTAATTAATAGCAGTTATATTTTTATTAAAAAAATATATAAATTAAAATGGTTATATTATAATGGCCGATGGCACAACATGTGTACCATATCCCGGGCAACATGTGTGCCATATCCCGGGGTTTCCCGAGTGGCTAAAAGATCAGTGGCAAACATTCTCCGTGTGGCCAATCCGGGGTAACCCGGAATAGATCATGCAGCAGCGTAGGAAATAGGGTCGTATAAATGACCCTCCAATCTAGTCTCAGCTATGGCTGATGGTCCATCGCTTTCTCCGCGTCGCGTCGATCGTCCTTACATTAAGTCTGCTCTGAATATTTCAGGACTGCGATATTCATTGCATTTCACCGTACGCGCGAAGATTTTATGTTTTAGGAAGAATTAAAATACGCAATATTTCCTTTAAAAAAATTATGAGAAACAAAAAAATATGTAGGTTCTTGTGCCAAGCATCCTGTATGTGTCAAATTATAAATGCCATGAATCATATTTTTAGGAAAAAATTAAATACACCATACGGTAAAATTTTTATACTCCAGCTGGATGTAATGACATGTCGCAAAAAGCTTCACTCTAAGCTTCCTTGAAGCGTTGTTAATTAAGAGCATCTTCTGACAAAAGCGCTCGTGACGGTGCAGTAATTGGACGTCAAACGAAACAGCAAAAAACACCGGGACCGGAATTATTTCCAAAAATTCCGATTTTAAATTATGGCAAATTTAAAATTTTGCAGTGCGACGAAACCGCCTCATTACTAATGAGACAATCCCGGACTAAGTTTTTATGTTTCGGTCCTTTGGCTAAATTGTTGACACTGACAACTTAATTATTGGGCTCGAAACGAGCTCCTTTTCTGCGGTCGTTAACACTGTCGAATATTTTACTTTATTTACAAATACGCATTCCTTGAATGGAGATCGCCAAATATGCCAAAAAAAAAAATATTTAAACTTGCTTGAGATTTTATTAATTTTTAAGCACTTAAAATTCCTTTTTTTTAAATATGCATCAATGATATATTCTATATTTGGAAGAGAGCACTTGCTTCAATTACTCAGGGTTGGCCGTACCAACTGAAGCCTACAATTCGATCTGAGTTTTGGTTGATTTTCTGGATTTAAAAAAATAATACTGACGAAAATTTTATTGTTCAAATATCTTAATTAGAATTATTAGAATTTTTCTATTGTACATTTTAAATTGAGCGATTTTTTTTGAACGATGACGATCTGATAATCGTTCAGCCTATGCGTTTTCGGAGGGTTAAAATAAATTTGCTAAAATAAATACTTCTGCCAACACGTCCTTTATTTATAATGTATGGATTTAAAATGATATTAAAAAAAAATCTTCATCGCGAATCATCCAGAGAAGGAACGGAAAGAAACTAAGGGAATCCACATGTGAGGTAGAGCGAGCATCAACGGTCTCTGTAAGGCAGACCATGCCCAGCACTGCTGTGCGAAAGCTGTTCTCCCTTGTATGCACTAGGCTGTTAAAGTTAGTGATGTCGCCTTTTACACAATGTCCTCCTGCACCTTCTGTAATCCACAAGTTCCACATTTCACTTCACCGATACACCGGTATTCATAGCACAGGATAAATTGCACACCCAACTCATATAAGCTGGGTTATTCCAATAGCGTTTGATGAGCAAACCTACGAGACTGCTTTCGCTCACCTCTACTCTAAATCATTACCCAGCGTAGGATTAATGCCCCCCCCCCCCCCGGCGAAGCAGATAAGATAGTATAATGCAATATTTTTGAAGCGAATGATATTCATGATTCTCCCACCCTATACAAAGATAATTCAAATATAACCCGGATTTTTGTTTGGGTTTGAGGGTTTGGTTGATTTTTGTGTTGATATAATAATAATATGTAACCTTCACCATTCTCATACAAAATTTGTTCCAATCATCTGATAATATGGTATTGTAGGTATGCGAAATTAAAGTTGCTCGAAGTCAGCTCGAAGTATCTCGAAGTCAAGTTTAGTTCGATAGTTTGTCGTGTGTGATGTGTGAATTTTCGAAACAAAAATATCAAAATATCCCAATAAAGGAATAAAAGGAAGAGAAGTTCGAGGAATTTAAAAAAAATACATTATCATGGGAACCCGACTGGAGTCAGAATCTGGTGCTAATGGCAGAAAACCATCGCTTTAAAAATATCCAAAGCTTGAAGATCTGACTCCATTTCTGGGCCAAGAGATAAAACAGCATCTCTTACGAATTTATAAAGACTTTTCCAGGGATGAATTACTTCAAAGATGCTTGGGTGGCCATACCCAAATTGCTAATGAATGTTTTAACGCGACGGTTTGGCGACTGGCTCCAAAACACTTGCATTCTGGTGTAAAAATCATTAAAATATCAACATACATTGCTGCTGGGATATTTAATAAGGACTATAGATTCATTTTGATTATGATGAACACTTTAAATATCAATATTGGCACCTACTGTAAAGTCTTCGCTGAAAATACCGATGAAGCACGGGTAGCGAGGTAAAACCGTAAGAGTCTTTCTGAGACAAAAACAGCTCGTTTAGCCCGAAAACAACAGCTAGTCGAAGATAATCAACTTTTTGAGAAAGCTGAAGATCTATTATATGCGCCGGGAAACATTGGTTGATCGGTAAGTCACTAAAATTGATAGTTTTATCGCGTTGAAACTTAAAACGAGTTTATCTCGAAAGTGCATTTTCAAAATGTTCGCCAGTTGTAGCTTGAAAAGTTGTTGATCGATCTGGCTGAAATTTTGGGATGTTTCTCACTATAATATTATCTAGTCTACTAAGCTAAAGTTTTAAGGTTTTCGCGCAAATAAATTATTTTTTTGGGGTAAAAATTATCAAGAAAATGTATGTAAAAAATATGATAGTTTAACTAAAAATAGAATAACAGGAAACCTTCGACAAGTGAAAGTTCGAAAACCAAAAAAACTGTTATTTTTCCTGAATCGAAAACTATTACCGAAACGTTGGTATAAACTACAATACTTAATAAATAGACTTCTTCGAACACCGCGTAAATATAGTCCACGGCATTACCAGTACAATGTTTATCGTTCGCACGATCCATCCAGCCAAGAAGTATTTCAACTGGTTTTTATGGAAAACAAAGATTTATATTCGACTTCCAACGACGTTTTATGACAACTCATCGACGTTGTTCAATTAAAACAATATTACATCGGAGGCCGGCGCTATCCAAGCTCTGTTTTTTTAGCCAAATGGCTCTTGAAGTGTTCTTCACTGCTGATAGTACACGCAAATGGATCGATACCGCAAACATTTGAGAAAAGCTGGTTAAATATATAAATAAACAAAAACAGCTCATATACTACTTTGAAAAGTTTGCTCACCCAAATCAAATTACAAAATAAAGTACTTTCCTTAATATCAAATATTGATGTAAAATTTTTTTATTTAATTCTCTCATAGCTTGTGCATGCTTTTTGTGAATTCTTTAAAATAATGATTTTTTAAACAAGTCCTATTTGATCACCAAACATGATCTATCAACGTGCAATTGAGGGTATTTAATTATATGCAGCATTATTTCCAATGTATCCAATCTAAAAGCATTTAGTTTAGATCCTAATGGTTAGTTGGTTTGATCCCACGTGTTTGTCGGTCATTTTGTTCAGTCACAGTAAATTCTTCCGATAGAGAGATCGTCGCGCTACGATCCGATCGGATTTTCAACTTTGCAGAACAATACCGCCGTGAATATCCATCGAAAGGTTGTGGACAATTATAGTGATGATGTGATGAGTCGAAAACATTTCACTAAGTGAGTTAGGTTATTCAGAGTAGGACATACTGATACAACGAGGCAAGTAGTGGGAGACTGACTGGAAATTTCTAATGAATTTATGCAAAAAAAAAAAAAAAATAACAAATGCGCTTGACAAATTTCCTGACATTTCTTGAAGTCTCCTTGGTGATATAGTGTTGGAAAAACTTGGTTATAAGAATTTGTGTGCAAGTTGGATGCCCAGAATGCTCACACCGAAGCACCATCAAAATCGCGTGACCGCCGCTCGTGAATTTTTGGATCGTTTTGTACAGGAGAAAGAAATTGAAAACGGGGAGACAGCAACTTGATGGTATTTCGGATCTTGAGTTCATGCCCCGTGCTACTGCGCAGCCTGTTCCAAATGCTCTTAAACCAGCCTACGTAGACTAGGTGCGTTGGAGGAGGAAGGAAGAGGTTACACTAAAAAGCAAAGTAACGACTGCGCGATATCACTACAAGTCGAACCTTAGTTTGAAGGGGGCTGCATCAGATGACGGACTGCAGGGGCTCCTCCTTCCCCATGACCAGAAGCTGCATAATCACCCAAAAGCGCCCTCTGTGGCATTTCAACTCCTCTACGTGCTCGGCGATCCGCATGGTTCGCCTCCGATCCGAAACGACTCAGCATTCAAGACATCGATTCTGACACCAGTGTAACGAGGGCGAGACTTCCCCGAGAGCGAAGGCGCTTCTTCTTTCGGATCATGATGTAGCTGGACGAATGTATGAGAATGGACGGGCGTCGAACAGAAAGACTCTCTTCTCTAGATAACTCTTTATTCAACACGATATAAAAAAAGAGATCTGGCTGCGAGAAGGACGTCCTTCCGCAGCCAAGGCTAACCGACCATTCTTCCTGTCTCCGCCTCCATGCGCGTCACCACCCAACCGGCAGTGATGCACACGTAAGAAGTGATCTGTCGGTATTACAGATGCAATGTCCCCACAGCGTCATAGAAAATGACGCTGTTAAAATAACAATGATAAAATACATAAATGTTGTAACCTTATTTTATGATATATTGAAAATTATGTTTCAAATTTCTTAACCCATTGGGTGCTACGGTATTTATAGCTACGGCTATAAGTATTCTTTCAATAATAAGGCTTTGTATTTATTACTTTTTTATGATTTTAAGCAGAGAATTACCAGATCCCTTAAATCATAAAATGCCAGTTTCAAATTGTCGATGTGTATGCTATTAATATATGTTTGTTTAATTTTCATAAATGGAAGCCTTGGACATCTCTGAACTATTCACATATGTTTGTATTTGATTGGGCTTGTTTGTAAATATAATAACTCAATTAGATTTATCGCATGAAAAAATAAATAGTTCTTCTCAATTTACGAGACGCATAATCCCTATTTGGTAAATTCTTGCTCGTCGTATTGACAAATAAGCTCACATTTATTCTAGATTTTTTCTGAGATTTTAATGGGAAAGGCGTGAAAAATTTATAGCCTATTTGACATACGTTTCCAAGTTTACAGCGGAGGAAAAAAATGTAGAAATGCACTTATGCGAAAAAGTAGAACTATTAAGAACGCCTAGGATGGAGCAGGCCATGTGTAACAGGTTCCTCGGGAGCAGGACAAGTGCACTCGTAAGTATGCAGAACGTTCTTCTCTTCAATTTATGGCAGGGTACAGTCAAACGAAAATATCATTAAGGGACAATTATTATATTTATGTAGATCATTGATAATATTTTTAGATTAACATTTCAGATAAATAAATCATAACGGACCTTATGTGGCAATAGATGGGGGGAAACATTTTTTTAAAAACATTTTTTAAAGCATTGATTTTAATTTTTTAAATATATATACTTATGAATGATTTTATTTAAAGCTTACGAAATTTTTAAATAAATATATTGTTGCATACGAGGGGGCGCCGCGCTTCGCGAGCCCCCAACGCAGCACCATCGCCGCTGCCGCCACGGCTGCCAACCGCCGCGGCGTATCTCGGACGGCCCAGACGGCCGCGCCGCGGGCGCAAAACGCCGGCCGCAACGCCGGCCGCCGGAGCCCGAACAGCGGCGGACGCGCCCCCTAACTAGGCGAGGGGGCGCAGAGTTCTTTGATCCGCTGGATCGACGACGCGTGTCAGGCTGTCGAGCGGCGACGAGGGGAAAACTCCATGACGGGATGAGGATAATGAATGAAAGTCTTCAATTGTTAAACACGACTTCGAAGATTGCGAGGCACGTGGCCTCCATGCGGGGCGATGCGTGCGGGCCAAAATGTCCGTCGACCGCCTCCCAAGGCTGCAACTTCGATAAGACTTTTTGGTTGCCTGCCTAGCTGTTAGTTCGCGGCGGGTCTTAAAAGCAAAAAGTATGGCCAGCTTAAAGCCGACCAAACTGTCGACGACAAAACATTTTGGTCCACGCAACACTCCCCTTGACTTAAGGGTTGACTCGTCCCGAGTCAAACACCACGTGTCTCACAATCGTTCGCATATTTATTTTTCAGTCTTATAGTTTACATAGAACATATAAATATAAAGTAACGCCAAAGAGATTTCTTAACAAAATATTATCCTTCTGGTTGAAAGATTCTATTCTATACTCTTAATTACTAGTAACAATTAAACATAACAATTAGATCACAAGTATTAACCAATTTGTACAAATTCAAACAATAATAACAAAACTAAACATCCCCTAAACAGCTTGTCATTGTCGTCGCCATCCTGTATCGTAAACAATCTAATTTAACTTTATTTAGTTACCTTCGTCGAGATACCCCTTGGTACGTGAAGTATCACATTACTGCGCGAAACTGAAAGTTTCGGCTGCCAACCCTACTTCACCGGTCACGACGGTGCCTCTCGATAGGATAGGGAAGGCAGCGATCAAATCCACCGAGGTGGTTCGATCCGCCCTGATCTGAAAGACCCATAACAATTATCGCAGCGGATTTCCCGTCGCCAGCGTCTATTGTTGCTTCTATTCAAATACCATTACGCCACATGCTACCAGCCTGACGGCATCACCAGCTCGCCAGCGCCTGGTTCAAAGCATTGCGGCTCACAATAAATACTTCACGAACCATGGTTCTCCGACGACCTTATTCATACAATTCAACAACATTAATGACTTGCTTCATACAATTACGACACATTTACGTGAAGCTTACAAAAATCAAACAAAAGCGACGACAACAACAGCTTCTTAACCTGAAACGAACAGAGGATTCGTTCCTTGGGGTTGTCTCTGAAACATATTAAAATTAATGATTAGAAATATGGCGTTACATTTACATTTAGAATTACTTAAAACTAGTTTAAATGTGGGGATAATCATATCCAACACTATGAAACGTCAACTGTCAAACGTAAAGTCTTAACCTAGAACTGTCAAATGCACGACACTGTATGGAATGTCACAACAACTCCACTGTGAACTGAATCAAAATAATTTTACGTATCACTGTGACGATGAGCTGTAGTGGCTCCAGCTCGAGCTATTGGAAGCCCGAGCGACTTCCGATGTCGGCATCTCTCCGAAGGTGCTTCGCCTTCAGCAGCTACCGCGTGGTCGGTCGGAAGTGAGCGTCTCCATGACGCCTCAACTTCCTCGTGGATGATGGGGCGACGGACCGCATTCCTGGCGATCCTCTAAATCGCACCACATCATCTTCCCAACCCATACGCCGGTGCCGGCGCGTCGATGTTCCGCGCGTCATGATCACAGCTGATTTTTACAAAATGGCCGCCCAAGCCGGCGGTATCCTAACCTCACTTTTCGCGCCATGATGTTTTGGTTTCCCTTCATCGTCGTCCTTAAGGTGTCGTCGTCCCGGATTCCACTTTTCTGACACCATTGTTGCATACGAGAGGCGCCGCGCTTCGCGAGCCCCCAACGCAGCACCATCGCCGCTGCCGCCGCGGCTGCCAACCGCCGCGGCGTATCTCGGACGGCCCAGACGGCCGCGCCGCGGGCGCAAAACGCCGGCCGCAACGCCGGCCGCCGGAGCCCGAACAGCGGCGGACGCGCCCCCTAACTAGGCGAGGGGGCGCAGAGTTCTTTGATCCGCTGGATCGACGACGCGTGTCAGGCTGTCGAGCGGCGACGAGGGGAAAACTCCATGACGGGATATGAGGATAATGAATGAAAGTCTTCAATTGTTAAACACGACTTCGAAGATTGCGAGGCACGTGGCCTCCATGCGGGGCGATGCGTGCGGGCCAAAATGTCCGTCGACCGCCTCCCAAGGCTGCAACTTCGATAAGACTTTTTGGTTGCCCGCCTAACGGTTAGTCCGCGGCGGGTCTTAAAAGCAAAAAGTATGGCCAGCTTAAAGCCGACCAAACTGTCGACGACAGAACATTTTGGTCCACGCAACAATATTTTTAAGAGAAATTCTGCCGTTAAACGTTTGTTTGACTGTGCTTTATGACCCAAGAAGCTCCCATTGATTTTCAGTCGAGTTGCTATATAAGGCAACTATATCATTTATCTCTTCCAATATTTTAGAAGTATTCCAAATTCAAATTTAATTTGGATCGATCAATAAAATTGAATTTAAACATTATAGGCGGGGATCATCCACAATTCATTGTTGGTGATTAAAACGATTTGATACATACGTACTAAATCGAAAGCTTTGTCATGGTCAATGAATCTACGAAAAGTTCCAACTTGACTTAAAAAACACATTTGGGATCTGTCACATAATATTAGGTATATCTAAAAGTCTTTGCCGATTGTTTAAAAATGTAACAAAACATAATTTCCTTCGAGCCCGTCCGGCCGTGCCCGTCAAGAACTGGGAAGTCCAGTGATCGGAAACTGAGCCTTCCGCATGTAGCCACCGTGAGGCAACTCAGACCAACTGCGTTCCCAATCGGCAATTGCTGCGTTTTTAGACCACCTTTTGGTGGCAATAGGATCCGTAAGAATTCGATCTGCTTCCTCAGCTGATAGAGTGGAGTTACCAACTTTAATTATTCTAGATGCTTTTTTAAGGTACCTCACTGCCTTTATTTGCACTTTTAGTTCTAGTGGTATGATCCCTATACGGACAGGGAGGCTTTCTGTAGCAGTTGTTCGTGTACGTTCCAGTGATTCTTAGTAGTCTCGGCGTCTTGTCACGTTCATAGTGTCCACGCCTGTCCGCCCAAGTTCCTGCTCCGTGTGTGGCTTCATAGGCAAATCTGAGGTGTCTGCCCCCAAGACCCCAATCAGCATCCGCCAGACTGGACATTTTGCCAAAAGCCTTGGCCGCTTTGCCGGTTGCAATTTTAATGTTTTCTCTGAATCTGCATCCCTCAGAGATGGTTACGCCGGTTACGATGGTTTTTCTTTCCCACCCAGGTAGACGACGTTTTTCTTTCCCACCCAGGTAGACGAGTTCTGATCTTGAATCACCGCATGTTGTAATAGTAAAGTCATCAGCATATGCTGGTTGGTGATTGGTTGATTCTGTGATAGATAGCGCACTAGAGATGGCATCAATGGTGAACTTCCCAGATCTGAAGCCAAACTGTTTTCCGGATAGTGAACAGTCTCCCTCAAGAGCAGTATTCATCCTATATGCTATAGTTTTCTCCAAGAGTTTTCCTAGCGTGGGAAGCAACACTATGATCGGATTCGCCTTTGGATCTTCTAGTTGTTTGTTTGTCTTTGGTTTCGGAAGAACGGCGACCAGTCCTCTCTTCCAGCAGGATGTTTCTTATAAGAACTTCTAGTAGGGTGTTTAAGTTATGTAGGGTGTGGAAGTTTTTCTCATTTTAATTCCCTGATTTTTTCCGTCGTCTTCTTCGCCTTATGGGGTCGTGTTGCAGAATCACTAAATTGTTCCTGATTAATTCTTTAAAAAAAACTTACGGAGGTGCTGTCTTTACCGTGTCTGGACACAAACTGAGCCCAAACAGACGTCTATCAAAATTGGCAAGGACTTATCGATACATCTAATATATTCAATTGATTATTATATGATATTGAATATTTTGACAGTACCGCATAATATCCATAGTATGTACATTATTTCGCTCCTCGAATTGCCCTCGCCTAATTTGTACCGGGCAATTACGAAGGAATTAAAAATATTACGTATCTACATTTACGGCAATCCGGGCATGTTTGAAATATTTGACCACCAGCCTTCTCGTTCGGTTTCAGTCTATATGGACAAACTGCATCTTGGAGTTTTTGGATCAGCCCTCCAAAAAAGAACGTCGTTCCTGGGAAGCAATAAAAATCTTGACGCCGAATAACGGGACCATGGAAGAAGTATGTTGATCGATATCATTCGAATTTATTGCTGCTTTTTCGTAAAGATTAATACAGCGATCGTCAATTGGAGGCAGTTATGAAATAGCCTGGATTAATTTAAGAGCCAATTTAATTAACGTGCATGGAAATGATTCATTAGGTTCTTTTGGTTCTAAATCATTGGGTTCTAAATCAACTTTCAGAAAGAAATATAACTCAATAGCTGCATTTCACATGTTACTTGTTAAAAAAATGGATAAACTAGTCAACCGACAACAACTGGCAATCATGACATTTTAGAATTCGCACAGTCATTTACTGTGAATTATTGCATTGTATCCATCAATATATCTTATGCTAGTATCAGGATGTATTTGGATACAGTGGATGAAATATTGTAAACTATTATTATTCAGGACCACGTGTCGCGTTTGCAAAGTGTGCGCGCGCTCGCTCTCTCCTTGCAGATTGCCTCCTGCTCCTTCTTGTGAGCAGAGCTCAACCACTGCATTGCGCGCGCACCCTTTCCTCCCCTCTCCCCGCAGTCCACGTCACACTCCAATCGACTTAAAAATGATTCCTCTCGATCATTAAATTTCATTCAGATAAAAAAAATCATGAACAAGACCGAGCTAAGAACGATACTAGAAAAACGATCCCGCTTCTGACACCAATGTAAAGAATCTGATTTAACCTAAAAATAAAATCATTCACAAAAAACAAAAACAAAAAAAACGATAATTACTTTATGTTGTATTACTATTTTCTCCCGCGACGACTGGCCCACTGTATTTAGTCAACCGGTCCAGATGGACAAGGATAAAGCAGCTCGAGTCATCGGAGCGACGTAGTTTAATGGTTTATGAACGCTTAGTGGTTTAATAACTTTATAAGGCCCTATCTAGAGTGTCGATAATTTGGGGGATCCTCGTTCCGTCCTTCGCGGGTTGTAATACCACACGAAGTCCCCCTTTGGTTCCAATTTCCTAATATCATACTTGGCTTTCATCCTATCTCCAACCATTTTTAGTTTTTAAATGGCGCTTCTCACGGGGACTTGTTATATCTGAAAAACGATCCCACTTCTGACACCAATGTTGCATAGGAGCGGGGGCGCTCTCGATGCAGAGTTCTTCTTTCGGATCATGTGTAGCCGGATGAATGGATAAGAATGGACGGGCGTTGGAAAAAAAGACACTTCTTTAGGTAACTTTTTATTCAGAGAGAGAGATCTGGCTGCGAGAAGGACGTCTTCCCGCAGCCAAGGCCAACCGACGACTCCTCTCGATTCTCGTTTCCTGCGCTTTACCACCCAACCGGAAACGGTGCACGCGCAAAAAGCGATCAGTCGGTAATTACAAGTCTAATATCGTCGCAGTGTCACAGAAGATGGCGCTGTTAAAATAGCACACTTCACCTAAAGAGAGACAGAAGATATCGCTGTTAGTCTGGTGAATTAAATCTGCTCAGATCAACAGAGCTATTGCATGGGGATGGTAAATCGCCCACGCTATTCTTGTATTTAATTGATATTCACAAGATACTTCGCAAATATATTAAACTATTTTTCAACGTAATGATTGACGTTGGATTCTGAGATGTAGTGACACCCACGTCTCATCTCCCGTCACGTTAAAATCCAGAAAAGCTTCTCCCTCCTGTATAAAATGAATGCACACAACTTCTTTTAAGCAAGTTTCTCCGACACAACATACGACTTCATACGTCTACTCTGAACAACCTCACCCACTTCCAGACATATTGTCGACTCATCACATCACTACAATACCACGAGATTCAGATGGATATTCACGACGGTATTGTTCTGCAAAGTTAAAAAAACGTATGACCACACGGATCTCTCTCTGGACGGGAGTAGGGAATCCAATCCCGGGATCCCAGACAGTTTTAGGTGATCATGAATCCCGGGATTAGTAAACGTAATACCGAAAAATTCGGGATTGAAATTTTTATCTAACAGAAATCGTACACCTCACCAGCATGATGAAGGCTACTAAATCGAAACATTCCTGCCGAAATCTGGACCCTTGGAAACAGTGGCGTAACTACTAATTGGCGAGCTTAGGCGAAGCCTAGGGGCATTAACTGTCTAATCTACGTATACATATATATACAGTACATATATATTTTTCAAATTGTTATATTAACCTTTTCCTACCGGTGATGTATTTACTACACCTCGACTCAAATAATGGGAATATCGATATGAAATATAATAGATACGGGATTCAGATTTTTTTTATTGTTCCGTAATATAATTACGAATCACATCAAAGTATTACAGTATATAAGTATTCTTCTGCAGCAACGGTAATAAATAATTTGTCTAATAATGTGTCTCACGCAGGACCGAACAAACTGACTCTATACGCCATGTGCGCTAACTTCCAAAAAAGAAAACAATCCTCCGGCCTCAGGACCCTTGTAACCTAATTTTCTGAATGACCTTCGTACTAACATATATGTTTTTGGACGTATCCTGACGAAAATAGGTGGTATGCGTCTATAGACGCTTATGGCAATCGATCGAATATCATACATAATCACAAATTACTTATATCAATGGCTACATGTGGACTTTTTATGTCATAGTTTATATGAAAATGTTCATGTGGACACGCTTAGGATGTATTTTTAACACCGATTAAAAACTACGGGTCGCTTAATTGATATAGGATCGATTCTTGACAATCATCACCCAGATTTCACGTCCGTGGGTCATCTCAAAATTAAGTTACGGTCTGGTGATGATTGCGCCTCCGGCTTGTGATCAATGGCCACACCCGGATTAATTGCAATGATGATTGACAGAAAGAGTGGCCTCGAGCATATTTAGACCAACCATCACGACCACAATTTATTTCACAGTCGTCCAGTTAACTTGTACAGAGCTAAATACATCAATATCGACTGTAAGTTCAAGTCGAAGACTTCCATTTATTTATGTATCGTCGCAACAAACCATAAATTTTGCCCGACAATGACAGCATGGAATTGATTTACAGTCTGATAGAAAGATCAAAGACACGTTGAGAAGCTGGTGACAATTGATAATAGGATGAGTATAGCGTACGAATTTAAAATCATCACCCGAAACGAACAAAATTACTATCATTCGTCCTTAATCGTTTCCGATTATGAGACAAGAGTCGAAGACAATTAATGATATAGTAGGCGCACTCCGTTACAACTTGTATGATATACTTAAAAAACATCCATCATCAAAAATATTTGTATCAAACATTTATTGAATTTAAGCTCGTTATTAAAATCTGCAAGTCAACATCTATCCCAGATCTGAATACCGATATCCATCATAAGTTTTAATATTCTATTATAGCAGCATCATCAGCATATACTGAAATTCCATACAGTTATCGCAAATTATATTTCGTTATGCGCTTTCAGATCAACAAATCTGTTGTGCTAATTGGTGTCTCAAATTTAAATACAGATAGGGTCACAAAACGAGACTTATTTGAATAACCGTAGCAAATTCGCAATAATATATTCATATGGGAATGCGCCTTATCGGCTTAATAATCTAGCTGGAGGGACGTGACCTGAACCCATATGAATCTCATGAATTTTAACATTTCATCTCATCATATTTATCAGGATATAAGTTGTATGCTCAAAATGAGATTTCTTCGAGTCTTGGCGACGATCGTTGTTCATCGAGGATGCGTTCAAAACTTCTTTAAAAAAGACGCTGAAGAAGTTGTTTCGGCGAATTTGGACAAATCAATTTTATAGATCTTAACACACCTTCGTCGGGACTAGAGATCCCAATCGAATATTCAATATTCGAATATATATTTGCCATTTTTACAATATTCGTAAATCGAATATTTATAAAATGAATCGGATGATGTAATTAGAAAGATCATTCGTAATAAATCCCAAGTAAATATAACTTATTTCAAATCTTGAGTGCATTTTTGTTTCCAAACTAGTCATCGGAGACTCGGGGAGAAACTGTCGTATCAATTTCTTCTATTTATTTTAGTGTCAATAACTACTATGGTTATGTATTTGAATGTATCAACGAAGAAAACACTTCCAAGCGGTTCAATTTTAGCCTTCTGACAGTTCGTGCGGCACCCACTTGTCCATCATTTTTATCTTCCATATTTCGACATTATTTTCGCACTTTTTGAATAATTCTTTCACAAATCGATCTTTCTCTGAATGCTCAGTAAATATTGTACTAATTCCTAGAATTCCGTACTGCTCAATTATCAAGAAATATCGGATACAGGTATTCCATTACTTCATCTAAAAATTTTCTGCATTAGATTCATTTGGTTACCAAAATTATTCCCTGATCCATGGATTGAATAAGCGATGTTGTATTTTTTGGCAAAAACATCAACATTCATTGAATTATTGGTATTCCCAGTTTCTTCTCTTGAAAATTTTTCACCGTAGGCAAAAATTCTTTAAAAAAGCCAGTTTTTGAAAATATTTGAGTTAATCCATGCCTTATTAGAGTTTTAACATGAAATGGGCACATAATGCATTATTTGTTTTAAAAGTCTAGGTTTACGAGATTTGCCAACAATTACAGGAGCCAATCTGTTTTGTTGCACATACGGAGAAGGCCGCAACAAAGGCGGCTAGTATTGCGGAAGGTCTAGCTAGGTTGATGCCTAACATCGGTTACCCTAAGACGAACCGTCGAACATTATACAACGTGGTGATGCACTTGGTACTATTGTACGGAGCTCCGATATGGGTCGAGGCACTACACTTCGAGAGGGCCAGACTCAATCTGGCTAGGGTACAGAAGAGAAGCGCGATCAGAGTCGCAGCAGCATATTGCACAGTGTCAGAAGACGCATTCCTGGCACTGACTATCATTCTGCCAATCGACCTGCTCGCAAAGAAAAGGAAAGTCATACGCACCGAGGAAACCAGGCAAAGAGCTAGGCAGTACACCACGATGGAATGGCAGTCCCGATAGGACGGCTCCGCCAAAGGTCGATGGACCCATCGGTTAAAGCCCTGGACAGCCAGGAAATACGGCCAGCTGTGCTCCCACCTTACCCAGGCACTCACTGGGCACGGCTGCTTTGGTAGCTACCTGCACCAGATTCGAAAGGAGGCCGGTCCGGAATGCCACTACTGCGGAGCGGAGCTAGACGATGCCGTGCACACGTTATTCGACTACCCGGCTTGGAGCACAGAGAGGAACACACTGCGGGAGGAGCTTGAAGTCATTTCACTCACTCCCAGCAACATGGTCCCTACGATGCTAACCAATGCCAGGGCATGGAACGCGTTGTCCGGATACGCCGCGAGCTTTATGCTGCAGAAGAAGGATGCTGAACGACTGAGACGTCGGACACACACCGAAGCATTCTCCTCCTCCTCAACCCATGAGCGATAATACCCAGCGGGGCACATAAGAGGTCCCGATGAAGATACCGAAGAAACCCAGGAATAGAGGAACCGCGTGCGTGCCCAACCTTTTCACTCCGGGTCTTCCAAAGGAGGCAAGGTCTTTGCAAGGAGAACAGCTATTGATTTTGCATGTACCCAAAGGTACGCTGGACTAAAAGGACTATGGAAATTGGATGGAGACGGATTATGCTAAGATCAAGGGAAATACTATCCATAAGTGCCCTAACGAGTCCAACCTCAATTTGAAAGGGGCTGCAAAATTGACAAGTCCAATCTGCAGGGGCTTCAACCCCTTCCCCGTGGTACTCGTATCGGTTCGGTCATTCGTAGTACCTAGCCACGGAGACGAGTCATTTCCATTCTCCAGAGGACATTCTCCACTATCTGCCGAAACAGTTGAGGATAGTGGTGTACTTTTTACACAGATTCCGCCCACTTCTGTAATCAGTAGTTCCAAATTCCCCTTTACGGGTACGCAACACAGGGTGAAATCCGTACCACAACTCATGTTAACTGGGTCACCCCAACGCAACGCTTAATGAGGTACACGTCGAGGCAACTTATGTCGGCCTCTACTCCAGATCATTTCCCCAGGGGCTCGACAGTTACCCACATGTACATGGGATTAGCGCCCCCCCCCCCCCCTTGGTATTTTTTCAGAATTTGCTGTGTGCTTTTAGGCAAAGTACGCCATAACAAACCAGTTTCATCGGCACTATAAATCTGAGATTCTAGTGGCATTTCATTATTTGTTTGTTCTATTAATTTTTGGCTAAAAGGTTCGCGTTTTTCTTTTGGTGCACTTGAAACTTCGCCGTAAATTATTTCATTCATGATTCCGTGCCTTTTGCGAAAGCGCCAAGCCATCTATCACTTGCTCTGAATCGTATGTTCACGTGATTTGCTAATTTGATTGCAGCAGATTTCAATTCGACTGCCCGAACCAGAACCCCACAAAAAAGTTGTTGGTCGTACCATTTTAAGATTGCTTCTTCAATTGAAGTTTTGTGAGCCAATTTCATTAGTTTTCTGAGATTCACTGTAATGCCGAATAATAAATACAATGTGTCATTTTGACTTCGCAGGCTTTACGCACACATAAGTTCCATGTCGAACGTCGTTATTAGTCAACTCTTCTATAGCGTCTACTTCGTTTGCGGCGTCTTTTATGTAAGCAACGGGTAAAATATTTACTTGCATTTGTTAAAAAAACTAAACATGTACAAATGTTGTATTTTAAATATATCAGAAGGCATTGTATTCACCATTTTGCATCGATATTTGTCCATGAGAAAGCTCTATTCGTAATGGGTACCGCGTTTGCTCATAATCTTTGGAGCTATTTCAGCAAAATAAAAAGGATATTTTTCCATATGGTATATGACAAATGATGAAATATTGATCCATCACTACACTCCAGAGTCAAATCGACAGTCAGCTGAGTGGACAGCAACTGACGAAAGTCACCCAAAATTGCCCAAATTGCATTTTGTATAGTTTCATACACGTTGCGACGATCCTAACAGATAAGTGGATTTGTACAGAAGATAAATGCGCATGATTATAATGCACTTTTTTCATATCATAAGAATATCCAGGATTTTGGAGATTTTATTATATCCTCCGTATTCAGACGATATGACGCCTTTCCATTTTCATTTGGAAATCGCTTCTTTTGAAATAGAGATGAAATTATAACCACCTTATGATGATCTCGGATAAATAAGCGTCCAAGAGACTATTCATTAAAATGATCATTGGATTGAGATTAAAAAACGGTGCACTTTTCATCGTCCTTAACATGAACGCTGATGAAATCTTCTCATCATACTTAAAATAATTAAAGTATACATGAAATATGATGCTCGTTTATCTGTCTGGACAGTTTCTCTTACAGTCGCCGCTGTTGCCGTTCGCATATTAAATGGACATAAATATGACATCGTAAATTCAAGAATGGCTACAAATACGCATGCAGAATGGACAAGCTGCAGATGAGAGATTGCTATTGCACTCGGTGATGCTGCGGAAGTGG
The DNA here is from genome assembly GCA_008973525.1 of Stenopsyche tienmushanensis. Classification (NCBI taxonomy): domain Eukaryota; kingdom Metazoa; phylum Arthropoda; class Insecta; order Trichoptera; family Stenopsychidae; genus Stenopsyche; species Stenopsyche tienmushanensis. Next base: position 58,780 of record WACJ01000398.1, read on the forward strand.
ACCTCGAAGAACATCCCTTTTATATCTCACTCAACTTCACTGCCGTTTTACGACCTAAGCAATGATATATCGTTGAGGCCCTAAGATTCTATGCCGTTTTATTGGGCGCTATAGTTAACATGTCTGCTTGCTTCTTGTTTATTGACTTTGCGCTTGATGGACTGGTGCTGGTGGTCTTCGCTTGTTGTGCATCACTAATTTCGCAACTTTCAACATTTTATTATGTTGTAAACAGGACACGAAATATTAAGAAGAAAAGGCGGACTGTTTATTGATCGCCCGAAGGTCCCAATGGTAAAACCATAAGAAATTGTTAATACGGACCTCATGTTCCCTCTGGCAATACTGGCATGTTTACAATATACAGAAGTGTCTTCTGCAGAATGTTTATTGCAAATTGTGCTAATGGATCGGTATCTTCGACGCCTTTCATTAAGTGGTTGACATCAAAGAATATACAAGTCGGAGATACTGCTGTCGTTAACGAAGGTCTATTACTTTGATTGTTTTTTTAATGCCTCGAAGGAGAACATGTCATCAACCTCATTTATTTTTCAGAATGGAAAATATTAATTTAGTTATATTTTCTGATGATATTATCAATTAGATAAGTAAAAATATGTTATGTGGACAGGGATGCAGAGTCCCTGGATCACACTGTCAGACCTGTTGATGCTCTAATGCAATGAGTCTCCGTCGGTACGTTCACTGTCGGATCGTATAGATACCTGCAGAGACGGAAAAATACGATCTATATTTAGACTAAGGAAAAACCCATAGTTACGAGACCGGTGAAGCCGGCGGAAGAACACGTCTTCCCGTGACCAAGACTATCGGATGACTCTTTGCGTTTTTGTTTGCGTTAATTTAATAATATAATTAAATAACAGGCATATGATGGTGTAATGTGAAGCGGAGGTGCTCTCGAAATGGAGTGTTCGGATCCCTCCTCGCTTCCGTGCATTCTTTGAAATGGCAGCGATTGCACGCGGGTTCATTCTGCTATCGAGTCGTGATGGAGTCATACGGCGAACCGGAGGTGGTCGGGTATGTCCAACCGGTCCGGCTTTCAGACCGTTGACACTTTGAATGAGCGCCATACTATCAGATGACATGCCCGAACACGTTCAAAGAACACAGGCACTCTGAGATCGGTAAAAACCCAAACCTATAGAGAGCCAAGGCTACCCGACGATTCCTGCGCGTTACCACCGGACCATCAACGACGCACGCACAATAAGCAATAGGCGTCGTTCTCTCTGCAGCGTTCACCTTCTATCTGCAGCACAACAGAAGATGTTATTGTCATATTAACACATTGCGTCTGAAGAGCGATGGAATTATCTGTCGTAATTTGGTTGCTAATGAAACTCAAATGATAATGAAGTCAGTATTTCCAAACGGACAGCCTCCTTGAGTTCGTTCACTATCGGTTCGTAGAAGAGGTCCACATAGGAGAGCGACAGGTGTAACAAAAATACGACTGTTGGCTCCAAGTCTCTACTATTACGTCAAGATAAAGACGAGGAGATCAGAGAAACCAACCGTGGAAAGACCGAGCCGTCCCGCGGCCAAGACGATCGGTCGGACCCCAAGACTTAACTGTCTCTAATTAAACAAATTAAAACATTCTTATCGTCTTCTGGAATATTATTACCAATCTTAGGCCTTGTGCTTTCATAAAGCACTATTGTCTATTTTCATTAAATCATCAGATCAAATTCTGAAATAAGCGAGTATTGGGATTCATACTGACTTTAGTCATTTTGAGGGTTTAATATATAATAATTTATGGCTCTGGATTAAATATTCAAGTAATACCATTTGAATCTATTTAAAGCTACGTTGGCTTTTCACCCGTTAGACACCTGATTCCAAATTAAGTAACGGTTGGACGTATGTCGAAATCATCGGGATCAGACAAACATTGACCTCGAATTATCCACAGGTTCGTCGACTCATATTTTAAGATCTGCAATCGCACATTTCTTCATTATACATCTGGTCGACAGGATCAAAATTGAAATGCAAGACAAAGAAGTCACATAATTTCTAACACGTGAACCTTAAGGCACCTTCGCCAAACAATGAAGGCTTTAACCATTCGGCGACCCCAATGATGAGGTCGCCTTTCAGGTTGTCACGTACATGGTACAAGTTCCATAACTACAAGCCTTAATGACTTTGTCGATATAAATGAGAAGCATATTAAAATTTTAAAAAAATAAAAAAGAAACACAAGATGTTTTAATAAAAAATAAATTAAAATTATAAAAGTTATAGGCGCAAGGTGTACAAAAGGGTCTGTTCTGGTTGACACGATTTCAACCCTTCTAATCATCTGAAACTAATAATAAAAAGATATTCTTAATGAGTAAAAGTATAGCTATAGTTCCTACTTCAAAGAAGAAAAAAATGCAACTTAAATATCATATTTTTTATTCACATAATATAACAAAATTATTATAAAATATTTTAAATTAGTTCAACAGTGCGTATATTTGTATACGAATTTATTTTAATTGATATGTCGTCTGGCCTCTTATGGTAAAATATTTAGCTATTTATTAATATTTTATTTTACAACCTTAATCATTAAAACTACAGCAAATGTTAGCGTCTGAAAAATACATTCGATATTAACACAAGTCAAAATATAAAAGATTCACAACATGTAGAAATGCATGCATAACTATTTGTCGGTGTTACATTGTCATAAATATTATTAATTGCACGTCCGGCCCTATTATGAATAATTAATGAAATAAACATATGATACATATATACATTACAGGATTTATTCCATTTAATTAATTTGGATTTACATGGATTAAAAATAAAATAAAATCTTAAAATATCAATGACACCTAGCGGTATTATCCGAAAATTTCCTAAATAATAAAATAACCTTATATTCGAACCTGCTATTTAATTACAAAATTAAATTGTTTTTATTTTTGAGCAATGCTTCATAGATGGCAGTGTTTAAAATAATCAATATCTGTACATTATTTACAAAATGCTATTTCTATTAAATACAAAATGTAAATGTAAAAAGTAGATGGAGCAATCTTCATAAATTTTCATAATTTAAGTGCTTAATTATTTCAAATATTTATAGAAAAATTGTAAAGATAAGAAGAGATTGGATATATGAGGCACATCCAGAAAGTAAGGTTACAACATTTATTTAGCATAGACCTCCGCCGCCAGCTCTTTTTGAATTGTTTTTTGGATAGTCCCCTTAGCCCCTTCTAGTGTTGAGGAGACGTTTTGCGTCTCTCTCTTTCACTCTCTTCTTTGGTGGTCATTATTTCCTCTATAAATTCCTTCCAAAGGTCCCAGTTTTCTTTGCTCATCATTGTGTTGTTGATAATGTTCTCGTCTTTAATCTCAGTTTCTCCGAGTGCTTGTTTCAGAATGGAGTTTCCAAGCCTTGCGATCACATCGTCAATTTTCGCCTGGCAGTGGTGGCACGGTGTGGTTTCCTCTTTGCCTATCCATTTTAGATAGACTCCAAAGTTTCCCATATCTGTTGCCAGTTTTTGGGATCTCCAAAATCCAAGGCCCTCTTCTTTGCCAGGATTGTGGAGATCCTAAGGGATTTTGATGATTCTCTAATTTAAATTTTCTGAGCACCTGTCTCGCACACAGCTTCTTGTAACCAAGTTTTTCTGATACAATATCATCAAGGAAACTTCGCAAAATGCCAGGAAATTCTTCATGAAGATCGTCAAGCTTCACGCGGCTATCATTTCGCATTTGTACTTAAATTTTTTGCACAATGTCGTTAGAAATCACTAATGGTCTCCCACTCCTTGCCTCGTCTTATCAGTATGGTCTTCTCTGAACAACCTAACCCACTTCGTGACATGTTGTCGACTCATCACATCACTACCGAACGCACCACATCTTTTCATCCGGAAAAAAAATACTGTGACTGAAAAAAATGGCCGACAAACACGCGGAACCAAACAAAGTGACCGTTATGTCTCTCCCTACATGCTAGGTGTGCCAACTTTGAAATAAAAACAATCCTCCAACTTCAGAAGCTCTTGTAACCTTACTTTCTAGATGATCCTCATATTATTAATTATTTTAGGTGATGGGGATATTTTTAAATGCAAACCTATTGCTATGTACTATAAGTTGTAACCATTACGTAATGATCTTGCATGATCATCATCAATTTTGTTATGATCTCCTTGGAATCCAGAATCATCGACTTGATCCACGTCAATCATTCTGCCCTTGCCCATCAGGGACAATCTTCTGTAGCTCCCGAAGAACACTGAATTCGTTTCTATGCTCTCCCCACCCGATTCACTATGAGCATCCCCTATGGAATCCAAATCATCCGTATCACTAATGGTGTCCTTTGCATCGCTCTTATCCCTGACCTGCAATATAAATTTGCCCTTCTGCCTCGATTCGTTTGAATCTGAACTCAAATATCCGGAATCTTCCGTCTTGATCGTCTTGTTGTGTTCGATCCTTCTAACTCTGGGTCTTCCAGATCGTCTTCCGGGCCGCTTGAGATTGATCATATCGAGCCTTCCCTTCGATCTATCGCACGTATCCTCTTTGTTCAACGATTTGCAATATTTGAAATCGATTTCGTCCGTGTTGCAATAGTTTTCATAATTGGGATCGAGCGAATTGTACGCCGATTTCTGACCATTGTATTCCGCATTCAAATTGCTGAATGTTGTAAACTTCCTCTTTTCGGAGACGATACACGTCGAGAAATGATTGTCAGAATTTTCTCTGGGCATAGAAGAATATGGCTCTGAACGCGTGGTTCTAAATTTGATCACGGCTCCAGTCGGCGTCAAAAATTCTGAAGAAGTGTCAGTAACTAAAGAAGACTCCTTGTAATCTTCATTTCTTCGGCCAATAACCTTTTTGGGTGGCAATGCAGGCTTATATTCATCAATTGGGCTGTGTGGCGACATGGAAACCGATGGTAATACGTCAGGCGTCATATTTAAATGACAAGGATCCACAAAACCATTTGAAGGACTTCGATTTTGTCGAGTCTTCGCTTCAAATATCTCCAGCAAACTTCCAACCTTCAACTTGGGAGCTTCTTCAATTGGAGACGATCTATCGTAATTTTCTGACATCTTCATGAAAATTTTGTCAATGGTCTTATTTGGCGATATCGGGGGTGTCAGGCATATATCTTGATGCAGTTTGAGCTTTCCTGGTTTTCTATCCAGCGTATCCGGATCGAAATCTTCATAATCGGGTATTTTTCTTCTTTTTGGTGGGCCCTCAACTTCTATAACGAGCTGACCTGGCTTGGTCAATGGTTCTACGTACTTGACTTTCAGCAATCTGCTCGACTGATCAGAACTTTTAGCGACGGTATTCTTATCGTTTATATACACTTCGCTCACTAAATTAGGTTGGACGGAATAGTTCAATTGAGAAAATTTTTCAGCGTCTTGCAATCGATGAAGTTCGTCGTCCCATGCCAAACTTGCTACGCTCATCTCTTGGAAGCTTCTAGAAAGCCTGGAGTTCATCTCATATATTTTCTTCATCGGCTCCAATTCTTCCATGGCTATGATGGAAGATCTTCTCTTGTGGATTCGTTCGTTTTCAATAGCTTTCATACCGAGGTAATCGATGTTAGAAAGCGATGCTCTTCTCTTAACGGCGCTCCTTTCTAAGCTGTCCACTTCAAAATGAGGCAATTCGCCTTGCTTATTCAAATGGTTTAATTCACTTTCAGACAACATCACTTTGGGTTTGTTGTGCTTTGCATATTTGGGCGGTGTTGGTATTACCAATTTGGGTGTAACTGCTATAACTGAGTTCGGAATAAATGGAGTCACCACTTCCGTTATAGGCGACGATGCTCTAGGCTGAATTGGTTCGATTTTTCTAAATTTGCTCAACTCGTTTATGACAGCATTCATCTTCTCCTTTAATTCTTGTGGTATTATATAGTCTTCTTCCTCTTTTCGCTTCAGGCCATCTCCTTTCGTGATTTGTGGTGGTGGTGGCGGCGGTATCGTCATTCTCCTGATTGAACCCTCGCTCGTTATATTTATAGAAACTTTGTCCTGGAACTTTGATATTTGTGAATTTGATTGACCCGTTTTTAATGAACTTGGATTTATAGAATTTGGTGTTCCAGAAACTTTTGCGATCGATTTGCGATATTGCTTCAAGGTGTCGACTTTATTCGACGACTCTAAAGGAACTTCTTCCAGCCACTTTCTGACGATGTTTTGCTTGAATTCGTTAGAAACACAATCCTTGCAAAACTCCTTCTCTGACATGGTCTTCAAATAAGTCTTTTTGAATTTCATATCGGTGCATCCAGGACAACCACTGCAGAAACTTTTACGTCGATTGTTCTCTCTTTTAAGACTAAATGCTGCATGATTTTTGCTGAGATTCTCATATGGGAACGGAAGCTCCTTGTCTTCTATAAAAATCTCAATCGGTCGCAAGAATTCTTCTTCTGGTATCGATGGAAGAACCGGTATAAATCTTTTTGATAGCATTTTATCCTTGGCTATTGTGATTACTTCGCGTATTTTTAGCAAGAACTCAACAGCAGCTGGAGGTGGCATCTAAAATTAAAAAGATAAATGAGACCCAATTTTCTTGTTGCCATTTTAGCATGACAACCGAATCTTACCTTCAGATGTTGAATTTCAAAAAAAGCCGGATTGAAATAGAGTTTCTTCCTTTGAGGACCAACAGGCAATGTGCTATCCTCATCATTTATATCATCATTTTCAGTGGATTGATTTTCGACGGAACCTGGCGTTTCTACAATGGATATATGAAGTTCTGGGATTCTTTCTACGCTATTGCCGATCTGAGAACAAACACTTCGTTCATCGCGCTGAACCGTCTTCTTCTTCTGGTGATGAACAGTCACGTTGGTAACTATTGAACAATCCTAAAAATAAATTCAATTATAAGCCTGGAAATTAATAAATTTAATTCATTAAATAAAAAAATACGCTTACATCATGTGCTTGCGATTGTATATCATCATTTTCCTTATTTTCTAAGGAGTGTTCAGAAGATTTGTCCGAATGTTTCGATGAAGTACTGATGGTATCAGTTCTAGTTGCTAGGCCGTCGAAAGAAGAGCCTTGAGTTTCTTTGAAAAATGTTTCAATCGAAAGAAGTGGATTCGTTTTTGTGTTAGGCTACAAAATATTTACATATTAAATATTAAAAGACAGTCCAAATAATTTAAGAAAATATACTTTTATGTTAAAACATTGACATTATAAATTTAAATAAGACAACTCAAGGATATATTAAGTAGTTTCACATGAAGAATCGGATTTTCAATCATCAAAGATCGACCGTGTTTGAGAAATTTTCTGTGCAATATTTTATAAGTTCAAAATTCAATCACAAATGTGATTGAATTCATTATGTTTTGTAAAAGTTAATGCGTTTTAATTCTCGACTACGTATTCCGAACGTTCATGTGGTACGCTCAAAACATAAAATACTTTTTTCTATTATATATAATAAGTACCAATGTATCGTCCTTAAATGATGGGCTTTCTGAATCGATCAAAGGTGGTCGTTTTGCCTTATTACGCAAATGAATAAGAAGCAAAGCTCCATATAGTATCATGGCAAGAAGAGCACAGAGTATGATCGTAACCCCAGCTGCTCCTCCCATACTACTGGTCTCCACTGGAGTCTCAGAATCTTCGCTTCGAGATGAAAGCTCTCCATGTGAAAACCAAACTTCAGTCATATCTATGAATAAAAAGGGAAAATTAAATTTATATACGCCTTTTTTGAATGGTAATACAGTAAGAGCTTCATTTGAATACCATGTGATAATTCTGCAGGAGATCCAGGAACTCTGAACGCAGCACAGGGAATGAAGACTCGGGGTCCAGAACGACAAGTAAGTCTTGTAAGGACGACACGACCTGTGACTCGAGCACGGGTACTTTCAGTTCCTCGCCACTGAAAATAAATGTTTATAAAGCTCACGTTTTAATGATCCATAACCAGTGCTTGAAATGGTATGTACGCGAATTATCCAGAAAATAAGGTTGCAACATTTATGTAAGATCAACCCACATCTCTTCCCCCGTCATGATAGAGTCCAGAAAAGCTTCTTCCTCCTATGCAAAACGATCCAAAAATTCATGTGCGTTAGTCACGCGATTTTGACGGTGCTCCGGTGTTAGCATTCTGGGAACCCATGGAGCACAAAGTTTCTTGTAATCAAGTTTTTCCGACACAAAACCACCAAGGAGACTTCCAGAAATATCGGGAAGTTCTTCTTAAAGGACGTCAAGCGTCACACGGTGGTTATTTCGCACTTATTCTTCAATATTTTTGCACAAGTTCGTCATAAATCCCAGATACTATTCTCGTAATCACTGCTACAGCCTTCTCTGCACAACCTAACCAACTTCATGACATGCTATCGACTCATCACATTACTACTGAGCGCGTAACGACCACTCCATCGGAAAAAAATACTGTGACTGAACAAAATGGCCGACAAACACGTGGAACCAAATAAGTTGATTTTTAGGATTCACCCTATACGCCAGATACAGAAACTTCGAAAGAAAGCCAAATCCCCATGCCTCAGGAGTTCTTTTCATTTTACTTTCTAGATGACCCCTGTAATTCAAAAATATGCTATTTTTTAAGTTGCGAATTAACATTTTGGAAAAATGGGCTACTTTTTGTAATGGTTTTGAGATTCTAATACAAAACTTCTGTCCCTGAAAAAACTTCTTGTAAGGATTGGTCTTGGTAATGACAATTAGACATACGTGCGGCAGGGAAACTACATTATTTTAAAAATGAATAACACAAACCGTAGAAGAGATATCAGTTTAATTTTTTTTTTTTTGTCATAGAGAAACATTTAAAGTTTTTTTTATTATGCTTTATAATTATGGTGGCATCAGTTCTGGTCAATATTGTTCGGGTTGTTCATTTTTAAAATAAGGTAATTTCCCTGCCGCATTCCGTGTTTACCAATATTAACTAATATTTTTTAATTTCATTTGAGTATCTTTTGCTACACTTTGCTTATATAGCTTGCAACATTTTCTGTAAATATTAGCAGATATTTAAATCCAACCGATAAATGAACTACGTACAGGTATCCAGTGTAATATCACTTAACCTAACTTATTTTATTGCTTATAGTGTTGTAGATCTTCCGGGATTTATATTTAAATTGAAGCTAGATTTACAGAGCTGTAACGGAATTAGCCCCCAATAAATAAAGACAACAATATTTTCGACCGATTGTAAAATTTAAGCAACCCATCTGATCTGTCTTCTTCGGACAACTTCGTTTTATTATGAGGGTTTGTAGACATGTTTGAGTATGGCGTCCAATCGTGAGGCGCTCATTTGTAATGTCAGCGGTCCGAAAAGCAGACCAAATAGACACACAGACCTTGTGACCACTCCGTCCTTTTTTAAGAATTTTTAGGATAAATGCGTAACCGGGACCTTCTTTAATCTATACGATCACATAGTCTTCCTCAGAGGCTGCCTTATAGGTTGCTCGCGCGCAATCTTACTAATTTATGCTGCTATCGTTTTTTTTAGTTTTAAGTTACAAAATCTAGCTATTCGTATTCTTTAGAAGTTAGTATCGTGTAGTATATCATAGTATCAGGGGGGGGGGGCTATATTTGCGAGTTATTTGCCACAGGCGCTTCATATTCCCGTTACGGTTCTGTAGATTTATATAAATACAAAAACTATCTCAAAAAACAAAATCACTCTCAAGTTCTGATTCGAAAAATGTTCTCAACGTCGATTTGTAATACGGTCAAAATGTTGTTTTTATTGTTGTTAATAAATAATATTTACGAAACTTAATTTAAAAAATGAACCGGCTCGCTGCGACGGGCTCAGTCGAACCGGCTCGTCATTCTTCAGTCCATTTCAAGCCCTGTATCTATTATACAGGATGTTTGGCACATGGACCGACAATTTTTTTTGAGGGTTAGGAAGGTCTTTTGCAGCGTTTCACATATAGTCCCTATATCCTAAGTGTTAGGGTTGTCGAAATAGAATTTTTTTAAAACATTTTCACCCAAAACTTTTTCACCTTTTTTGTCGATCCATGTGCCAAACACCTGAATATATGTAAAAGATATATATTATATTGGCATCGATAGTTTTTTTAAATATATAAATACCTGCAAGAAGGTTTTGCCTTCGTCCCTGTAAAGACTGAATGGGACATCACCATCCAAATCGTTCCTGAGATTGCTCCATCCTGTCTTCGTAAGATATTGCGCCCCTGACACTGCACATATGGCATTTTTAGCATCTGAAATTAACAAATTTGGCTACATTCAACCCTCTTATAGAGTTCACTTCGTTTGCAGCATATTTTATATGAGCAAAGGGTAAAATAGTTCCTTGCACGTAAAAATTTGTATGGGTGCCTAACTTTCTATAAATTTCTAGGACCCTATCTCGACGTTATAGAAGGATTGGCTGTATATTGCTAAATATAATGATTAAAAATATGCTTCTTCTAAAGGTGCTATATCCTACTTTACCAACACTTGGTTTTTGAATATATCACATGTTTTTAAATATTAATTGATTTCAGAGCACACCGTATGTGAAAATTTCGCAAAATCCATAATATAAATTCATTTTCATGATTGATTTTATCCATCGATTGATTCAATTTAATTTAATTGAAGTCCTGGAGGAATTTATTGACAACGGATGACATAAAAATTGCAACAGAGTTTATTTTATCCGACACTTTTCATCGCATCGTATAATTATTCACTTTTGCTGTGCGGCATTATTTAACACTCAACCCGTTAAACAAGGCGATGAATCTGATTTCATCGGCCATAATTTCATTAAATTTTTTTTCAAAAGCCAATCCCATATTTCGCAGTATATTTTAAACAATTCCAGATCAACGGGTCCATTATGCTGTTTAATTATTGGCGTTAAATGCGCGCATCAAAAGACGGTTTCGTTTAATTTTTTCCTCCCCCAAAAAAATGATCCAAATCAATTCACATGTCGATATGAAACAGCATCGATGAAAGTTCAGAATTTATTCCTAGAGATTTGATTAGTCGATCGCCGTCTTTCATACAGGTTTATGAAAGCAAATTCGACCCAAAAAAAAATGATAAAGTTGAATCTCGCACGACCAGATTTTTTTGGGAGTCACCAATTTGACGATTTTTTTAGATTGATTTTAATCACGTCAGTAAAAAGTATGATTATAATTCGCATCGTGCATACCTGGAAATATGATGTCCTTTGAGGGATGCACAATTTGACCGCTGAGTGGTATAAAAACGAACGGGACTTTGCTCGCCGATTCGCCGCTTCCAAAATCAGCCAAAGGACATTCTGAAAAATAAATTTAAAAATCAAAAGACATATCAAAGTATTGGCTTTAAATCGCACTCTTTTTCGAAAATCAATATTTTATGCCTTATTTATTTATCAATATGTGTTATTTATATGTACTTTTCAAGAGAGAGCACAACCAGCTGCGAGACTCCAATGACGAACCTCTTCCTCAAACATAGCTAAGGAGAAGACTATCATTATATCGCTATTATAAATAAGAGACCACTTAATTGCGTAATATATCAAAATCAATAAGCATAAAATAGTGGCTAAATCATCAACTACAAAAAATCATAATTTACAGGTATTTCAATTATTAAAGCAATATTTGCTAAATTTACTGTGGATATTTTCGGGCATGGCGTCCGATCGCAAAGCGTTTCTTCGTTGTATCAGTGATCCGAAATTCGGTCCGATTGGACACGGCAACCTTGTGGCCACTCCCTCTAATTTTAAAACATTTAGAGTTTTTAGCAAAATTTTTGGGAGGAAATGCATCCCCGTGGCTTTCTACGATCTCCATTGGGTCCTAAAGGCCCTTCCTTGCGACCAGTAGTGATTAGTGGGTTCGCATCCTTTTTTTTCGGGGCCATAACTGAGACTCAAAACTCTTCCCTACTCTATACAACAAATATTTATATCATTATTTTCATCTATTTAATTTCACGGTATTCCACCATGCTGTGCACTTTGTTCTCCATGTTGTTGTTATATTCATCCCAAACATTATGCTTATGCCGTGCTAATGAAGGGCTTTTATATTCACAATACTTTTCCATATGATGCGTACCGTCTGGTAATAAATTATTTGGGCGTGAGCAGCCCACATACAGCTATCCACGTGAGAAGCATGCACGCATACCCTGTGTGTTTCTATTCTTTGTCAATGCTCACACCTTAAACTGCACACGTTTCAATTCGAATAGCATATCAGTCGGAATTATTGGGACACAGCCTCTTTTTCTTGATTTTTTTTAGTTCAAACTGTAGCTCCGATGATATTACTCATGAATTTTTTTCAGTAAAAACTTGGTACCGTTGCTACATGTCGTGGTGGATTTATGTTTCGGAGAAGAATTATAGACACGCCAATTTTAAATTTTAAAATACCCTATTTAAATATATTTTTATATAGAATGATGAACTAACTGTGCGAGTGTCATTTAATTAATGCCATTACATACAATTCATATCAAAAAGTAGCTTTTTGAATTTTATCACACTGATACACGTACCACATATTAGAAACCACTATTTTGTTTAAATATATCGATGCAGTAAGCTCTTTTATAGGCACCACTAAAATTTCGTTTCAATCTATTAGCTGGCTTAAGAATTATATCAATTTTACGAAAGAAATAGAGTTTCATGAATTTCTTACGAAATCTCCCGTACTTTAGGCGAAGCTTAGCGCGAAATACCCGAACTGTAAATTGTTAATGTTTTTTTTTTAATTTTGATGTTCATTATACATTAAGCAAGATAGTATTAATGAGTGAGTAGTAAAATTATATTTTTTTATTAAATAATATATTAACCATTTTAATGCTAAACAGCTATGTATCATCAATGAAAACTCCTGCGGAAAATGTCAACGACGATATATCGTTCATAGTTTCCGTTGTTTTTATACTTTTTTCCTACGATCTGGATTTGAACCTGAACCTTTATAACAAGGGTTCATATCATAAAGACATAATGATAACGCCCTATAGATTTAAGCCCATGTTTTCGATTTGTATGAATGCATCTGATGTATTTTTTCCAGCATGAAGATCATCTGCCACCTCAATCAAAGTCCGGTAGTCTGTCCGAGGGTCAATTATTGATGATGATGGTCGAAAAAAAAATGTAAATTAATTTGGGATATGCCTAATATATAATAATGCTTATTTATCATGCTTGTAGTATGTCGGCTGTCGTTCGTATCATTAATCACGAATACATCGTGATATAATAAAAACGGTCCAATAAGTCTACCGAGCACAAAAAAACCATCGTCCATATTGAAATGGGCACCAACCGAACTCCAAGAAGACTTTACCTTTTTTGTCCGACCAATTTAAACATAACGATCTCCAGAAGGAGCTCTTAATATTCAACACGTGTCATTAACGTGAGCCGATTCTTCGTCGTAATGAACGAGGGTTTGTTCGGCAATTTTGAATCGTCGGTAAATCCGCTCAAAATTCTGTCCAGTAACGCTTTGAAGCACGCATGACCCAATATTACAGTGATATTTTTTCGAATATACGCGGTATTTACTTCGCTCTTAATTATGGACCTGGAAGAAAACGAAATCAATGGATATAACGAGCACGAATCGATCATTTCTTGAGCATTTATCACACCGCAAGTGGAATGATGTTGATGATCCTCCATGGTTGAGTTGATGCTCCAAAAAATTTACAACATAAAGTGAAAGCAAATCGTATGACTTTTTGCAGATGTGCGATTTGACACACATGTAAAGCTATTGAGCAGTGATATATTAAGGATAATCAATTAATAATGATCTATAAATGAGGCCCGATTGTTGTGTTAATATTCATTAAAAACACTTAATAAAAATAAAAGAGATATGTCGTATATTAGGTTATCCCGAAAGAAATCCATTATTTTCACAGCCTTTCTTCTCGGTATGCGACGAAATCCTACAGGATTTTTTAAAAAATTAAACACGAGCTTTGATCATGCTTAACCTTTTGAGGAGTCGTCGATGCCATAATCGCTTTACACTGATTACTTTCTGTCAGCTCCTATCAACGTAAGACAATCTTCAATTTTGAGTCAATTGTAAATAAGCACTGTTGATAGCATACAAGACCACGTCATTTCTTTACATAAACAATACACAAAAATTGATGTATTTGCTCCTGCTTTGGAAGGAAAAGATAATTGCACAAATACTCATTCAACAAGAAGCGACGAACAAATAAACACTGTCGATAGTACAAAATACTCAGTATTTTTTGCGTAAATAAATAACACACTTGAAATCTAAATCCATTATTAGTCGATAAATTTGGGTTAACGATTTATACAATCGTGCGATGTATGCGGGGAAGCTCTCCGTCTCTGTCTCTCGAACTACGCTATGTACTCTCTCTGTTTCTGTCTGTCTTCGAGCTCAATGTACAAGAGTGCTCTTTCGAATAAGTGGAAGGGGGATCCCAGACCCTGGGATAGTACTCCTTTTGAGGTTAAGGAAAAAAGTTATTGAAGTGATCGCTTCTGTGTCTTAGGCTGACTTCGTGACATATTGTCGACTCGTTACTTCACTACCATAAACTTCTACGAGCTTCCGATGGATATTCGTGGCGGTATTGTTTTTGCAAAAACAACAGATGTCAACAGATGTCAGAGTCAAAATAACCGACAAATATGCGAGATCCAAACAAACTGACAATTAGGACCTTTCTCTACACATCAGGCATTCCAACTTCAAAACAAACAAAAAATCCCCCGGCTTCGGGAGCCCTTTTAACCGTACTTTCTAAATGACCCTCGGATATAGCCTTTATCTGGTTAACGTCAAAATTTCATCATATCTCCTCTGATCGCTATGAAAACCACATAGGACATATTGATCAATGAATTAATCAGTTCTGTAATTAAGTTCTGACCAATTTTATCCTATTTAATACATATGGATCCTAATAGGTGGATATGAAAAAAATAATGTTTGTTTCTCCGTATTTAATGCGCTGCCATACCGTTTATCCGATTGCGATAAAACTTTCTCAACTTATTGTTTACACTTGTGGAAATAATATAGGCATAATAAAAATATTGCATGGATGCACCATGTGGGCGCATATTGATCTGGTGAAATGAAGTTTGGACTACGGGGACGGGGAGAGAAAAGATAAGACGAGACGAGAGCGAGTGTGTATACAGTAAAATAGACTTGCTACTGGTATACTGGTTGCTTTATACACATAAATGGTATATAATAAATGCGACAGAGAGTAGATCTCTTTTTATGACAGACTACCCATTGGAGTTCCACTTTTTGTGACGTTCAAGCCAATTTTCCCTTCTGCGTCTATATAAGTTTCACTTCAAAAATCATTTGGAATAAAATATCTTTTGAGAGAAATTATAAGTTGATATATTGTGCAATAATTAATATTTGTCAGTAGGAACATTGTAATGCCATTCATCAATGATTCAAATTAAAAACCGTGATTTCGAATCCGCCATCTTGTTTGGTGCATGGCCTAATTGCGACACTCAGTCAATAGATGGCAGCCGTAATAAGAGGCACACTTTTCGTCACGACTCGTGGAGTATTTGTAAATAAGACGTGATTTATTTGCTTTTCAAAGAAGACCAGTGTGCATTTTTCTCACATACGCGTCTCCGTCTGATCTGTGTCTCGATCAAACATAATTGCCATTATTATTTCACCACATTTCACATGACCCTCAAATTACACGGCTGCTTTTCCCATGACTTGTTATATTTTTAAAAAGATCAAGATACGGCCGTATTGAAATGTGGTTGTAAACAGAGTGATAAAAGGAAAGCGAAGATTCCATGACGTCTTCGGATCTCCATTTTCATTTTCTAAGCTATACGGAAAAACTATATACAGGTTGTTTTGTGCATACACAGTTTTAAAAAGTCCTCTAGATTTTACACAATTTCCAATGATATGCTACACGTCTGGTTCATTCGTCATATCAGCGTTCCGAAAAGCGGACCGATTGAGCATACAAACATTATGACCATTCCGTCCGCTTATAGGGCTTTTTGCGACATTTTCTATGATCTGTACGATCACGAAAGCAACGTAGCATCTAGACACTTTCTACCATACTTTTTTTTTAACAACAGTAACCGCCATCTATATGTTAAGTCGGGTACTTTTGGGACTATTTTTGTATATTATTTTAAAACAAAGAATTTAATATATTGCTTTAATATATACTATAATACTTTAAAAACATTAATTGAATTTCCGGGGGGGGGCGTATACCTGTCCATGGTTGAAATTGTACTACCTTTGACTAAAACAAAATTGGACAATCATTAACTTTATCACCCAAATAAATAACAAAGGATAAGCAAAAATTGCTTTGGACTTCGATCAAATTGCGATGATTTTTCATAGAGATTTTACCTTGATTCTGAGATAGTTAAACTGATTTTTTTCTCGTATGCCAAAAAAAAGAGCCGTTTATAAATATTAATAACTGCATTTTGCAACACTTTTAAATCAAAATTAGTGTGTTTACACGTTACAATAAAGGGCTAAATGACCAATTTATTAATTTCGCAAACGCTCCAAAATTATGTGGGTACATCATGGCAAAATTTTGCTTGACCTCATCAAAAAATATAAATCGTTGAATTTAGCTGTAAAGTGGCTTTTATGGATGTCATAAAATATGCATTCTGCTCGATCATCTGCATTTTAAGTACGGCAATCATCTTTAGTTTTATTTTAACTCATTTTGATATTTTACTTTACAACCCAAGCCCAAATTATTATATAAAATATATTAAACTGCACTAGAGATTAGCAATTATTGCAAGTATACGTGCGTTTTTTCTTCCATCTATTTGCTTTTGGATAAAATTTAATTAATAATTGTTGGGGCTAAGGATAGGATCTGTTGATCGCATTATTGTCCATACAAATCTACTTTTATATCAGGACCGCGCAGCGTAAATCAAGCGTGTATATCAATAAATGAACCTTAACACTATTGATATTGTTTGGTCTCATAATAGCGTTGCAAGTGGAATCGCTTTCGACATCTGGTTGAGTTTTAAGTATATAATCGATTTATGTGGCTTTCTGCTACTTATTATCATTCTAAGAAGATCACTAACGATCTAAGAAGACCCAATACGTGATGATTTTCAACCGGATACAAACAGATTCTATTATACTTTTAATGATGATGATTCTTTATTTTGCACTCACTTAAATATTGTCACTTGCAATGTTTGAGAATATTTGAACGTGTAGGGGTGCCTTTACAGCACAATCGTGCCATCGATATACGGGTGTATGATGAGATGCAAGACACCCGTATTTGTCTCCGATAGAAAATAAGATCAAATCTGTTTAAAGCCTCAATATATTTCATTTCCTGGGTAATTATTAATATTATAATTTTTATTAATATATTAATTTTAATGACTTAAATTTTGCAAAACTTTTTTAGGGTCAATTTAATTTGAATAATTCTAATGTCATTTTTCCGACATCCATTTCTTCTTGCGCGTGTACCGTTTTCCGTCCGCGCAGAAGATTTAGAGTCATTGGTTAACCTTGGCAGCGAGAAGATGTCCTTCCCGCAGTCTGAAAGCTGTAAGCTTTCTCTCTATAAATAAAAGGAATTAATCTAGATGACAGTATTTCTATCAGCACCTTACCATCTCCATTCAACCGCTCGGTGTCACCGCAGTCCGAATTCGGAACGAACCCGCATGGGATGCAAAAAAACATATTTCTTTATCTTCTACCAATGTTCTAATAGAATTATCTAATAGGTTTTCAAAAATAAATGCGAAAAGGCGTTCATAAAATGTTAAAAGAGCCTTTTGTGAGATGGAAGGGCTTCGGTTACTTGAAATTTATGACATCCTGACGAAGTACTACACTTCAGCATCGTTCATTAGCATGATGACATGCCATCACCGGCCACACCTCTCTCTTAAGAGACAGACATATTGCACAAATTAGCATATTGAGAAGCACTGCAGCGAGATGAGCGTTCAATATTTCGCGGAAAACCGATCAAATTCTGCAGGTGCGTCAAATTCTGGTTTTTGCTGTTTAAATTGACTTCTTGTGGGGGCATTACAAGCATCGCCAATTATACTGAAAGTTGCCCTTTTTATTGGACACCTTTTGAAAGCTCGTATTTGGTGGCGTCTCGATTTCAAAGACTTTATCTCGTTGGATGATTTTAATGGCGGATATGGCATAAAGCTTCTTCGTGTTCGTCCGCTTTCGCGGTTTAATTTATGGCGGATGTTCCCGATGAACGAATTAAGAGGCTGTGCCAATTTCTCAATGTTCGCTAAGCCCCAATTTAAAACTATTGAAAGTGTAAAGCCTTTTCACAGTCAAAATTTCTAGTATTTACAATAATAATTAGAAGTACAAAGCCATATATTAATTAATGTATTTACAATAATAATTAGAATATAATTTTGAAATATTGATTGCACTCAAACCTCTTTTTGTGTGACTTTTTTTGTGCGATTTCGAAGTTATGCGGTTATTTTAAACCATTTTTTTTTTATTTCATAAAGAGTTCGTATCGAGATATTTTGGATAAAATAGTAAATAAATCATCGACGCTTTCTGAAATTTGGATTTTTTTTGCATTTTTCCAATATTTATGCTTTTAAAAACATAATCTCTTAAAACTACTTACGGAGTTATAGCTATTTTAGTGAACCATGATGATTTTTTTAGTAGAAAACTAAGTACGAATATTTTCTATATAATCCTCTATTATTCCTACCAGATTTATGTCAAAATTTATTTTTTAACTATTTAAAAAAAATTAAAACAAAATAAAGCCAAAAAATTATTTGACTGATTTTTTTTAACAGTCGCCATTTTTTTTTTTTAATTAGGGACTATAGTGACATCTTTTACTAATTATGAATTATACTGTTGGAAAGAGAAAATCTACATAGAACAATGGTGACACTGGGTAAACTATTTCTTCCGAAGAAGAGAGCGATTTTGAGTCATATCGAAAATCGCAACGAAAATTATCATACAGCGATGATAGTTTGTAATTAAAATAATTAGTATCAAAAAGGAAAAAAAATGTTTTAATACAAAATAATATAAAAACGCTACGAACTTATTCCCCAACAAGATTTATGCGACAAAATTGGACCGCCCGAATACGTGCCATCAAGCAAAGCCGCTGCGTATATTTGAACGATATTATATTCCATATTTAATGCCATAAAATATTCTTTTAAATAATTTAGTGGATATCTCACACACAACATGTTTGATATAAATTTAAAAATTGAGCATCCTTATTGAATTTAGTAGTGTGCTAAAAAGGACCCACTATTCATATTGCTTCTCGGAATATCGAACGATAATCTAACACCAATTATCATCTAACACATGCTCTGAAACCCGTTGAAGCATTATCAAATTGGATTTAAGAAAAAGTTGCTATAATTATACTTCGAAATTCAATTTACAAGCAAGAAACGTTTGAAAAACGCGGCCATAAGAACCTTGTTTCGATTTTGTGACATTGCCAAAATAAAAAAAGAAACAATTTGCAACTCGATGACTTTCACCATTAGTTTTCTAACGTCACAGCGAATGAAATATGGAAAAAATGTTGTCGATCAATGAACTCAAGTTCGATGTTCTGTATGGCATTGACATAACACCCGATCGAGAAATTGGTATGGAGTTAAGAACAATAGTGCAATCATAGCAAAATAGTTCCCGGAACAAAGTAATATATGACGCAATTTTGGAACATTCTGAAAAAATCGATTATTTCATACAGTGCCTGCAATTAAATTACATGCCTCATGCTTATAATAGGTTTATTTACGTCTTGATGAAATCCCTTTAAACGATTCATTACGAAATTGGCATTAAATTAAAATCTACAAAGCTGCTTTTTTGTTTACAAGCAGTTTACGTTAATTACTGTTAAATAAATGTCGTCTACTTTCGATACAAAATGGCTAGGGCTTCGTTAGATGTGGCTGAAGTATTGCAATATTAAATACATATAATATAAGATGTATCGATAAGTCCTTGCCGATTTTAATACACTTCTGTTTGAGTTCATTTTGACTCCAGACACGGTGATGACAGAATCTCCGTAAGTTTTTTTTAAAGAAGTATTATTCAAAAATCGAGAGTATGAAGCACTCGTGGCAGGTTTCTAACATACCCCCCCTCCCCGGAGTTAAAGTAAAATAATACTATTAAAAATGCAAAGTATTAAATATTATTATAAAGTATATTTCAAAAAAATACCTGTCCTAAAGCATAAATAACGGTTTTGGTTTGTTTTGTTTTACCTCCCCAAAAATGGTGAAGAAAATCCACAAAATGATATTGAATGACCGTCGATTATAAGTGCGCGAGCTAACAGGTATGATAGGCCTTTCAAAAAATGTTGTACATCACATATTGACTAAAATTTTGGACATGAGAAAGCTGTGCGCAAGATGGGTGCCGCGTTTGCTCACAATGAAACAAAACAGTGCCGTGATAATGTTTCAACTGCGTGTTTGGTGATATTTCATCAATTCAAGATGAAACATATGTCCATCAGATCACATCTGAGGTAAAATAACATGTAAATCCGCTCAAAAAAGGGGATACCAAGATGCAAAACCAGCTTAAATTAATAATATAGTTTTTATGGGTGGTGGGAAGTCTAAACTCGTTCGCAACCCATTTGCCGTGAGTCACCTATGTAAGTTAGTTTTTGAGGGGGATTTCATGATTCTGCAGATCATAGCCATAGAAAGCCTCTGGTATGCATTTATCCCTGAAAACACTTCTTAAAGGGAATGGAATGGCCACAACGTACAACTGGTCCGCTTTTCGGACCGCTAACATGACGAAAGAATACCTCGCGATCGGACGCCATACTCGAACATGTCTACAGTACGATTACGAACTCTCATTACAAAACGAAGTAAGTTGGGTTGTTTAAATGCTTTGCCACCTCCTTGTTACGACTCTGTGACCAAGGATTAAATATTTAAATTTTGATGACGACATATTTGAGAGTCATAGTGAAAATAAATTCTTGATTATGTATTGAAGAACAGTTGCATAGGATACATTCACCGTGGTCGAAAGCTTAAAAGCATTTAAAACGTATGGGGAAGATGAATCGAATGGGGCTTTGGATGCCGCACGAACTGTCCAAAGATAACAAAATGGAGCGACGAAACACATTCAAAATGTTGTGGTCAAGATAAAGAGTTCGTCCTTTTTTTTAACCGAATTGTGACTGGGAATGAAAAAAGGGTTGTTTATGACAACATAAGTCGTATACGTCAATGGCGTTCACTGAGACAAACAGAAAATGCGGCAAAGAAGACGATGGAAAAAATCAGGGACCTTCTCTAAAGAAGAAATTCCGACTCAAAACCAGAAAAACATTTCAAAAGAGGAATTTAAAAACTCGATAACTTGTAGTAAATAGTAGGTAGTAGTGAAGGAAATTAGGTTTTGTAAGATTTTATAAATAAAAGTAAATGTAATTAACTATTTCATTGTTAAACAATCGGCAAAGACTTTTCGATACATCTAATAGAAGATGTTAGGCCAAACAAGGAAGATCTTTCACCAAAGCCTACATCTCCCTAATCTGAAAGTTTTTGTAGCTATTGATGGATTTAGTCTAAGAAATACTGCGATAAAAAAATATTATTAAATCCAAATAAATCACATGAGAAACTTGTGCTATAAAAATATTTTTCTGCAAATTATTTCTTGCGAAAAAAATATCAACCACTACATTATTCAAACTGGTCTTCCAGGACATAAATTTACTTAAATTTCTTGCATACTTGTAAAAGATATCACCGCAAAGATAAGACCCGTTTTACATATCGCTATCTGTCAAAAAATAACTCGTGTAAGACATGTTCGTGACCCTTGAAACTTTAAATTTATACATCTTTTTCTTTTCACCTTAAAAAATATTTTGACAATTTCCACTCAGATTGTTCTTCAGATAATTCTCCAACCATTTATTCGGTCGTCTACATGCTAATTTGAAATCGAGCTCTAATATAAGTTAATAAGCGTCGTAAAAAATATCAATTCTTAAAATCTTTATATCATTGTTGTTATAATCGTGAGAAATTAGATTTGCTACCTGCTCTTCAATTCCATGTACTAACGATGATGCGCGCGCCGTAAAAGGCAATATATTGTGATTGTAAGACAATGGGGTTTTTTTCACAGACATTGGAGCCTGAGTTTAAATTAATCATTATTTATGATTTATCATGGAATTGACATATAAATTCATTGGAGAAGAAGAAAAGTTTTACATCCCCAAGCTCTTTGTTCTTAATCAAATGTTATTTGTATTGGAAAAATATTGGTTTTTCTGACCTACCTTACAATGTTACAATTAACCCTTCTATAGCGCGAGATATGGACACACAAAAACGCTATAGAAAGTTAGACACCCATTAAAAATTTGTACATATTTACAAGTGACTAACACGCATTGGCCTTGTGTATTTACCAGTTGCTTACGTAAAAGTCGCCACAAACGAAGTGAACGCTATAGGAGGGTTGTCTTTAATTGTTCCAAAGGTATGAATATAATTTATATCATGGTGATTTGACTAGAATATTTTAAATCCAATAGACTTGATTTTCGTACGTAAATTGTAGAACTGATGCCTTTATAATTCTTTATAATACATTTGGTAATTTACCTAATAAATATATCGTTCAAATAAATGCTTTCTTGATTGAATCATTTATTAAATTATCATGCAACAATTATGATTAACGCTTTCGCGGACACCTCAAAATTATTAAGATATATGGGACGCAATTCATGAAAATAAAATAAAAAGTTGAATTATTTATATAAATCATGAATAATATTTTGAAAGTACAATAGATTCTCATTTATCCGGGTTTATGTCGGGGAGGATGAGCACGGATAATTGGGATACACGGATAATCCAAATAACATAAATTTCTACTTGGTTTCAAATATAACATCATATTTACGATACAAATTTAAGTTTCATAATTTTAATACTTATTAATTATTAAGAAAAACGTTCATAATTAAGTAGATAAGTGACCGTTAGTAGTTAGCACTAAGTATTACCAAAATATGAATAAATATATACAAGTATATTTAAAAAAAAACTGTAATTTTAAAGAGGTGGGAGCCGGGAGAGTCGTCGGTTAGCCTTGGCTGCGGGAAGTCGTCCTTCCTACAGCCAGATATATATCTCTCTCGTGTGCGAATAAATTGTTATTTAGAGAAGAGAGCGCCTCAACGTTATACTAGCAATAATCTTTCTCCATGATCGAACAAGTGTTTCTGGCTTTACATTTGATTATGATTGTCTTATTTTATGCATAGTATCCAATGTCGTATTTTTTTCCAGAAATTGTTCAAGTTTTCATCTTCCTCGGCAAGGGTTTTCAGAAAACTGTGACGATAATAACGTTTCATTGATGATTTAATAATAATACTACTTTCTGTGACAATCCCCTTTTTCTTTTTTTTTAATCTTGCACCTCTGGAACTCGTTTCTTTTCGAACCAATCTTTAAAAATCTCCTTGTTCTTCTATGCCCTTCTGACTATAATAATCGACAAGAAGATTTTTTATTGGAGCTCCCTTTAAAAAAATTGAGTTTTCTTCCTTTTGAACTCATAAATAGTTTCATTTTATGAGTTCCTGATGCATTTCCAGTCTCTTATCACACTGGGTTTTAAACTCGTTTTAACAAGCCTTTCTTAACTTTTCTTTCGCCATGATGTATTTACTACAACTCGACTCTAATAATGGGAATATCAATATGAAATATAATAGATAGGGGGCTCATTTCGCTTCCCATACAAAAAAATGACTGCCATTGCAGACGTGTCTACGAATGCGTTAACTATGATAAAATATGGATGGCCCATAAAGAATGTACAAGTTATCATACTTAATTTTTTTTTGAAACAATGATTCTTCCAATAAAAGAAGCCCAAAATTGAAGAGAAAACTTAACAAATACACTTAAAACTTTTTTTGTGCGATTGATGCGTTCTGGAGAAAATCGCACAAAAAAAAGATGTGACTTGCATAGAAAAAGTGAATATGCGTTCTATGGATTTTAAAAACCGCATAACTTTGAAACAGCTATAAAAAATATATTCAAAATCGCATAAAAAAAGTTTAAAGAAAAAACAGGAAAACAATAAGGATATTAACAAATAACTTTTTTGGTACCATTTAAAGGACGTCTTGCATCATTGGTAAAATTTTAAGGATGTCTGACATCTGGAATCTCAAATTCCAGACATCCACTAAAAAAATACTAATTATTTTAATTATAAACTATTATCGTTATATGATCTTTTCTGTGTAGATTTTCTCTTTCCAACAATATTTCATGTGCTCCGGAGTAAGTAGCTGGAATTTTGGAAATTCCTTTGGAGAATGTATTTTTAAAAATCTAAAGCAGAATAAAGGGCGTGGTCGTAATTCAGCGATAGCAGATCCAATATGGTTTAAAATAAATAAGATTTGAAATTTTAAAAAAAATGCTGTAAAAAAAGCGCATAACTTCGAAATCGCATAAAAAAATCGCACAAAAAAGAGGTTTGAGTGTATTTAACTTAACGTAATGAAGATTATAATCAAATAAAATCGAAAGTCAAGATAATGCTGAAAAAATACCCGAAAATGAGAATGTTCGACCGATAAGACAACATCCTTTTTTATTGATGATTTTTAATTTAAGTATAGTCAACTCTCGTATAGCGTCCACTTTGCTTACGGTATATTTTATGTAAGTTAAGGGTAAAATACGTTAAGTTAATGCCTTCTCACGCGTATAATTTAATTGTTAACAATCTAAATACGTTAAAAAAATTTTATGGATGCATAACTTTCTATGGCGTTTTGTTTCTATAGCATGGTTCCTATCTCGACGCTATAAAAGAGTTGACTGTAAAAATATTTTTCTTAGATTTAATATGAGTATTTAATTAAAATAATTATACCTGATATGTCATTCACGCAATGAAGAAGATCTTCTCGAAATAGTGGCTGTTGAGGTCGACATTTACAAATGCAAGGTGGTCCAGAACCCGGAGGCCTGGAACTTAGAGCAGTCCCTCCAGACACTTCGTTGCAACGAGTCACCCCACAATCTCCTCCTTTTGATATAAGTCGTGTTATAATTTCAAAATTACAAGAATATTTCAGGATTAGATCAAATTTGAATACCTGATATATAGAAAGCATCACCGTCTTCCAATCGAGTGATGTTGAGAATAACGTCTTCTACTCCCAAAATCGGATTTGCGAAGACCCATGACGAAGTCCATAAGAGAACTTCCAAATAAAACAACAGGTGAATGATCCACGATGTCTTCAATATCATTGTGACGATCTATTAACGAGCTTGCATCTCTCCACTGGATCATATCCTGACAGAATTTTCTTCGGATGCGATAGCATTTTGGTCCTTTCATTTAAGATCTGCGGATAAAATCAATAAAAACATATATAATTATTGCCGATTCATCCAGCGTTGAATGTGTTAACGATCGCTAATTGATTTGTCTTGCAGATTCGTTTCGATTCCGGTTCCAATTTGTTCGGTGTATTTAAGATCTGCTTGCGATCATCATGAGTATTTACAATCATTTTGGTGATGAAAGCCATCAAAATTATCGATTATCATTGCATGCATATAATTACATTCTCAAATAAATCGCACAAAGATCTTAAAATATACATGGCAAATACAAATTTGACCAATAGCTGGTTGTTAAGTGCTGAAATAAAGATTCATCGTATCGACAAATTTGGGAAGTATTTAATACGTTCGATCAATCAATACGATCGAGATTTGAGAGCAATTAATTTGCCTGTATGAAAATTTCCCAGCTATCAATAGTGCCAAAAATACGTGCCGTTTTACACTTCTGTTTAGAAAAAAGATTATAAATTAATTATTATATTAAAAATTAAAGGCTACGCTTCATTTCACCAGATCAATATGCGCCAACATGGTGCATCCGCTAAACGTCTCACCAAACAAATTGCATATGCAAACAATGTTTGTACTAATTTTATAATCCGAAGTTTCAACACCATCGAATGAATGGTATAGGAACGCATACAGGACAAACTAACAGACAGACAGACATATTCTTCATTTTTTTACTCCTAAACCGAAGAATTTCTACAATTTCTCTAAAACTGTTAACCAGATGACAAATTATAATCGATTCAGATGGAGAATAAATTATTGATTAAAATTCATATTTAATAAGCATATCCCAGTTTAGCCATATATCGAAGACATCACAAGATAATTTATAACGGCTGTGACACCCTGAAAAGATTTATCTCACAGAAAAAATCGCTTATCAATACAAGATCGGTGTTAACTTTTTTATTGTCATTATAATATTGCAATCTCCAACGGGTTGATGATCTAGCAAATGAAAGTGTGCGTGTTTGGATAATTTTTAGTCACGTTTTGGACGTGTGAATAAATTATTTCCGAACATCCAGTGCCAGTAATTTTTGATGTTTATCTGACTGTCACGAAAATCAGTGAAAGTACGAATATTTATGTAAAATAATATTTTGACAGCTCATCAAGTATTATGAACGTGTATGGGTATATAATTTTGATCACATAAGCGCCAGCGACTCGCCGGTGAGTCGCTATATCCAACAGAAAAATGTAACGTACATAAGAATTAGGAAATCCAATCCCGAGATCCCGGACAGTTTTAGGTGCTCATGAACCCCGGGATTAGTAAACGTAATCCCGAAAAATTCGGGATTGAAATTTTTATCTAACAAAAATCGTACGCCTCACCAGCATGTTGAAGGCTACTAAATCGAGACATTCTCGCCGAAATCTGGACGCTTGGAAACAGTGGCGTAACTGCTAATTTGCGAGCTAAGGCGATGCCTAGGGGCAGTATCTGTCTAATCTATGTAAACATTTATTCACTACATATACGTTTTTCAAATTGATATATTAACTTTTCCCTACCGGTGATGTATTTACTACACCTCGATTCTAATAATAAGCAGCAGAAGAATGGTCAGAATACCTTGTAGAAAGCTGTTATTTTTTCTAAATCCATTTTTTAACCTTTTCCTTACCATGACACGTATTTGGCACACCACATGAAAATCCGAACCACGTATCTATATCGATATTCCATAGTATATATACATATATATCAATATTGATAATATATATACAAGGTGTTTTGTACATGGACTGACAAAAAAATTTTTTGGGGGTTAAAAGGATTATTTGCTACATTTCACACATAGTCCCTATGTCATAAGTGTCAGGGCTATAAAAATATTTTTTTAACATTTCGAAAAAATACCCAAAATTTCATCCCCTAGATTATGCGCTTTTCAACGATATGCTACATGTCATATAAATCATTCAATTCATTAAACTTGAAGAGGCACTAGTTTGCCAGGGTTAGGGTTAAGAAAATGGGGCACTCAACTGGCGATTGTCTCTGTCCCCGTTCAGGCTAGCGCACGGCTGCTTGAATCAAGGAAAATTAAAATAGGATGGACTTACTGCCGCCTACAAAGGAAAAATAGCATCCTTAAGTGCTACCGCTGCCAGGGGACAGGGCACACGACCAGGGACTGTAAGAACCCTGATCGCTCAACAATGTGCCGAAGATGCGGAGAAGCGGGACACAAGGCCGCCACCTGCACAAATAATCCGTGTTGCCTTATATGTAAGGATAAGGGAGCCGGAGCTAATACGAACCACAGCATGGGGACGAAAGAGTGCCCTTCACATAGAAGAGCGATACACAAAGCTAAAAAATGGCCAGCGTCCTCCAGATAAACCTTAACTGCTGCAGGGCGGCCCAAGACCTCATGCAGAAGATAGCAGAGGAAAGGGAAGCGGACCTTGTACTGATCTCCGAGCAGTACCAAAACTATAACAATCCGCGCCTCATTCCCAGTGCTGACAACAGAGCAGCGATCTGGGTGGCTACTCCTCAGCTACTCATAACTGGAACTCCGAGGGATCCCAGCGACGGCTGGACCTGGATAGAGACGGGAGGAATGAGAATCTATTCTTGTTACTTCTCACCGAACTCTACGTATGCCGAATTCGCGGGCGACCTTACGCGCCTAGCCGACAGTATACAAATCTCTACCCACCCGGTCATCGTTGCAGGCGACTTCAACGCTAAAGCCCCAGAATGGGGCTCTCCTAGGACTGATAGGCGGGGCGCTCTCCTCGCCGACATGGCGGCACAATTAAGGCTCCACGCACTGAATACTGGCGCGCACACATTCGTGCGCAGGGAGAGTGCCTCCGTTATCGATGTCACATTTGTCAGTGAATCGGCGACGACAAGAGTCGGAGAATGGAAGGTCGTTGATATCTACTCACATAGTGACCATCGATACATTCAGTTTAAGATTAGCGGCTGTGCACCAATACACAGCCGGAACCTAAACGGGGGATGGGCCATCGGTAAGCTAGACGCACCGGCACTCGAGCAGGCTTTAGCCCTCAAGCGTAAAATGGTTACGGATGCAGCGGCAAGTGGAGCGGGAGCAGAGGAGATCACGACTCTAGTCAATAAACTCCTCCACTTCACCTGCAACGCTGCAATGCCTAGACGTGCTGCGGGAACAAGAAGAGCGCCGGTATACTGGTGGAACGACAACATTGCTGAGTTACGGAGACAGTGCATCGCCTGGCACCGCCGGACGCAGCGACACCCGAGCTCCGATGAACTGCGCCTAGGATACAAGAATGCGAGGAAAGCACTGCGCGATGCCATCAGGCAAAGCAAAGCACAGTGCTGGGACGAGCTATGCGAGTCTGTGAACGCAGATCCGTGGGGAAAACCCTACAAGATCGTGAGACGCAAACTCCAATCTGCGAAAATAGATCCGTTCCTGAGCAGCCCCGAAAACCTCAAAGCAACGGTAGACAAACTCTTTCCGAGCCCACCACCAGTAGACTCGGTAACCATATCCCTTGGAACACCTGAGGAGACGGGACCCCCCTTCACCGTGGAAGAGCTCGCCAAGGCTGCAAAGCGTCTGGCGACAAAGAAAGCCCCCGGACTGGATGGAGTGCCCAATATAGTCATCGGCCTGGTCGCCGGCATTGACCCGGACCTCCTGCTAACGGTATTTAATATTTGCTTATCGGAAGGGATCTTCCCACCACCTTGGAAGCGCCAGAAGCTGGTGCTCATCCCCAAAGGGAAGACAACATCGGGACCGTCAGCCTATAGACCGCTGTGCATGTTGGACGGGCTAGGGAAACTGCTGGAGAGACTATTGCTCCAGCGACTCCAGCAGTTTATCGAACCTGCGTTATCCCCGCAACAGTACGGCTTCCGTGCAGGCCGCTCCACAATCGACGCTGTCACCGAGGTCGTTGACACGGTGAAACAGGCGTGGGGTGGCAGTATCAAGGCAAGTAAACACGTAGTAATGATAGCCTTGGACGTCAAGAACGCCTTCAACTCCGCAAGATGGAACTTAATAAACAAGGCCTTGAAGGAAATTGACGTCCCGCCATACTTAACCAGAATGGTGGAGAGCTACCTGCACGAGAGGACACTAATATATACAGAAGCCGACGGGACGAGCAAACAAAGACCAGTCACCGCGGGAGTCCCACAGGGTTCGGTGCTCGGACCCACCCTGTGGAACGCAATGTATGATGGCTTATTGAGGACACCGCTCATGGAGGGCGCCAAAATGGTCGCCTTCGCTGACGACGTCGCAATACTAGTCACCGCCAAAACGGAGTACCTCGAAATAATCTGCGAAGACACGCTAAGGAGGGTCAGGAACTGGTTGACGGGGGCTAGACTGCAGCTCGCCGCCCAGAAGACTGAGGCCATCTTCTTTACTAGGCGAAGAAAGCTTGCGCCCCCACCTCTGAGTATCGAGAACTGTGAGATCAAGTTCTCAAGATCCATCCGTTACTTGGGGGTTGAAATTGACGATAAGCTCCGTTTTGTTACACATACGGAGAAGGCCGCAACAAAGGCGGCTAGTATTGCGGAAGGTCTAGCTAGGTTGATGCCTAACATCGGTGGCCCTAAGACAAACCGTCGAAGACTATATAACGAGGTGGTGCACTCGGTACTATTGTACGGAGCTCCGATATGGGCCGAGGCACTACACTTCGAAAGGGCCAGGCTCAATCTGGCTAGAGTACAAAGGAGAAGCGCGATCAGAGTCGCAGCAGCATATCGCACAGTGTCAGAAGACGCAGTCCTGGCACTGACTGCCATTCCGCCAATCGACCTGCTCGCAAAAGAAAGGATAGCTATACGCACCGGGGAAACCAGGCAAAGAGCTAGGCAGTCCACCATGGTGGAATGGCAGTCCCGATGGGACAGCTCCACCAAAGGTCGATGGACCCATCGGCTCATCCCTGACCTTAAGCCCTGGACAGCTAGGAAACACGGTCAGCTGTGCTACCACCTTACCCAGGCACTCACTGGGCATGGCTGCTTTGGTAGCTACCTGCACAGGATTCAAAAAGAGGCCGGTCCGAATTGTCACCATTGCGGAGCGGAGCTGGACGATGCCGCGCACACGCTATTCGACTGCCCGGCTTGGAGCACAGAGAGGGATACACTGCGGGAGGAGCTTGAAGTCAATTCACTCACTCCCAGCAACATGGTCCCTACGATGCTAACCAATGCCAGGGCATGGAACGCGTTGTCCAGATACGTCGCGTGCGTTTTGCTGCAGAAGGAGGATGCTGAACGACTGAGACGTCGGACACGAACCGAAGCATCCTCTTCCTCCTCAACCCATGAGCGAGAAAACCCAGCAGAGATATATCAAGAATAGAAGAACCGTGAAGAATTCACGTTAACACGAGGCCCTAGAGGGGCACATACCGCCACCCTAGAGCAATACTTCGCGGTAGCCGGATGGCGGCGGAACCGGAGGAGGGGTTTAGTGAGTCTGGCGATGCTCAGTCAAATACTAGCGAGACGCATTACCAATGCTTAGTCAAACCTCACACTACCTCAGAAGGAGGCGTCTTCTTGAAGATTCCCCTCCTTCGAAAAAAAAAAAAAAAAAAAAAAAAAAAAGGGTTAAGAAAACTATTTTTATGCTTAAGATGTTTTTATTAAATTTATTTTTAAAATTTGTTCAAATTTGCTACCTTTGCTTCGTACATGCGAACGATACCTTTCGGGTTGGATCTGGAGGACTGTGCGAGCCACGGAACAGGGTACGTCCCCAGGCAAAGAAATCCAGTGGTGTCAGATCTGAAGACCGTGCAAGCCATGAAATAGGGCATGTCCCCAGCTAAAGTAATCCAGTGGTGTTAGGTCCGGAGAACATGTGAGCATGTTGTAATAATTCCCCAGTATTACAACATTAAGAATTCGCATAAAAAAAGACTTAAACTACATATAAAACCGACGGTTCGCGTAATATTAAATCAATATTCAATTTCTTAAGTTTTTTTTTCTTCCAGATATTTAAAAACAATTCCGTTCGTCCATCGCTCTATGCACATTCACATTATAACGCTTGTAACTTGCACTATTGTTAATTTTAGATTTTTTTGTGCGAATTCGCATAAAAAAAGCTTTCTCCTCTATAGAAATATGTTGGATATGTTCCATTCTTTTTGCGCCTGCATAACTTCAAATTCGCATTAAAAAAATCCGCATTAAAACAGACCCAAGCGTACATACATTTACTAGGAAACACGAGTCGCCTTTAAATAATAAAATATTAGGTGTACCTAAAAGTCTTTGCCGATCGTTTAACAATGGAAGAGTTAATTAAATTTTTCATTTTTATTTACAAAATTCTACAAAACATAATTTTCTTCATTACATACTACTTCCTGCGGGTTTTCGAGTTATTAAATTCCTCTTTTGATTTTTTTTCTGGTTGTAAGTCAAAATATGTACAAGTATGATTTTCGACTTCAGTTGTATTTCGAAAGCGTTTATCCTTTAAAGAAGGTCTGATGAATATGGAGGATGTGCAAGTTCTTCCCATTTTAATTCCCTAATTTTTCAGCGAATATCTCAACGAAAACTATTGACGTTTACGACTTATGTCGTCACAAACAATTTTTCATCCCAAGCCACAATTCAGTGATAAATTTCCCACTTCTATGGGCGTCTCTAAATTAATAATATCTCTAAATTCGCTGGCAGTTAAGTCGTTAAAAGCTGATTTTAAAGCCGAATCTGAAATCAGGATATCAAGCTGAATAACTTAATTACAATGGCTATTCGATCTGATATTAGATGAACAATCTTAAGAACTGCTTCGTGATATATAGACGGGTGGGCTTCCTGTGAATTGCAATTAGACAAGTTCACCATAGCCAAAATTTAAATTATAGGCGTCAATAAATATTTTTTCCGATGCTGAACTGTTAACCGACCGATATTCTTATAAGTATGACTTTAACGCCTTTAAATATATACATATTGCTCCCATATATACTATTAAATCCGACCCAAATGATGAAGAGCCTTATAATTCAACGGGCAGCATCCGGACAGTGAGGGGTCATTGAATCTACACAATTTGATTTATAGATTCAGTTTTTCAGGCTGCATTCAGATTTAATATATATGTAAATGCCACTAGAAAGTGTCATAATTTTCAATATAAATTTGAATAAATTAAGAATTGATAAAAGCCAAGCCTATATTCATATTGTCAGAGTCCGGTTCAATATTTATATTTGGAATCGCATTAACTATAAGCCTGTACATTTTTTTTAAACAAACATTTTAAGCATTTGTGAAGCGTATAATTAGTATTTTTTATGTTGCATACACAATATACCTGTTTATAAAAGCGTCGAATACAAAAAAAATGTTGTCAATAAACGACATAGAATTAGCATGGTGTTTACAGTGTAAAAACACTTTAAAAGCCATTTTAATTGCATTTAATTTTCGGTCCTATCCAGAAGTCCCTGTGCAATCGAGAGGTCATGGACATGGACTCGTGCCATATTAAATTGGGGACCGAGTGACAGTAAGCCCGTCGGAAGATCTTGTCTACGCTATGATAGACAGGTAGATAGGTGACGCTGCACGTCTTGATCAGAGCTATTAAAGATATATAAAGTCTCTGTGGGTCAACAAGCAACAAGTCGATCAGCAGATCAAACAGCTCTTCCCAGATAAGCTCGACACTGCGGGAAAACCGAAAGTGCGCACGGTTGAACGAGGCAACGCCGCACCACCTACACCACCCACCCCATTTACCACAGAAGAGCTCCTCATAGTAGGGAACAAAAATGAAGATAGGGAAGGCACCAGGACCGGATGGCATGCCCGGCAAGATCATCAAACTAATGATTGCCGAGTACCCGGGTATAGTGTTGGGAGCACTCAATGCCTGCCTGGCAGAGAGGAAATTTATCCAAAAATGGAAAACAGCCTGGCTGGCGCTAGTACCAAAACTGGGTAAGGCCACAATGAGACCGCTGTGCATGCTGGACGGTCTTGGGAAGACCTTAAAGACCCTGCTCCTCAAGAAGATGCAATCGAATATCGAGGACAAGTTGTCAGACAGACAATACGATGATCACGCTTGGAGCAGTGCAGAGAGCGATCGAAATAATCTGGATAACTTCGATGTTCCCGAATACATAATTGAGCTGGTCGGCGACTACTTTGAAGATCGACGTGTCCATCATTATGAGACGACCAAGAAGCTAAAGATGGACTTTCCGCAGGGATCCGTTCTGGGACCCACTCTGCGGAATATCCTCTACTACAATCTGCTGACAACAAAGATGCCACACTGAGCAGAACTCATTGCCTTCGCGGATGACATCGCACTGTTGGTGATAACTCCATCCACGAAAAATGGAGGCGACAGGCAATGGAGCCCTCGCCAGAATCAACGCATGGATGCGGGAAAATCGCCTGCAGCTGGTGGCAGAAAAAATGTAGGCAATGATCTGCAGTAGAAGAAGAAGACCGAGAGTCAAGAGGCTTGTTGTGAACGGTCACGAGATTGAATACAACAAATCGCTGAGATACCTCGGGATCTTGGACAACAAGCTGACTTTTAAAAAACATATTGAAGCAGCTGCGGTGGCCAGTGAGCTAGGACGGCTCATACCCAATATCGGAGGGCTAAAGCTGTGCAGAAGACGTACCATAAACGAGGTAATACACTCGATCTTTCTGTACGGAGTCCCGATATGGCATGGGTCGCTCAGAC
This sequence comes from Stenopsyche tienmushanensis, assembly GCA_008973525.1. NCBI lineage: Eukaryota > Metazoa > Arthropoda > Insecta > Trichoptera > Stenopsychidae > Stenopsyche > Stenopsyche tienmushanensis. The sequence continues at coordinate 93,138 of WACJ01000398.1, forward strand.
ACGAAAGCTGTAGAAGGAAGCTGATCGGGGTCCAACGGCAGAGAGCGCTCCCAGCCACCGTAGCATACAGAACTGTATCTGAAAAAGCGGTGCTCGTGATCGCTGGAATACCCCCGCTTGACCTCCAAGCAAAGGAGAGGGCCTTGGACTACGAAGATCCTAAAAATCGCAACAAACATGAACAGAAACTGAGGGAAGCCTGACAACGGAGATGGGATCAGTCCAGCAAGGGAAGATAGACCCACCCGATCATAAGTCGGTAGAGGGCCCGGGAACACGGTGAAACAACAGATGGACAGGTGCTTACTGGGCATGGATGCTTCGGTGTATATCTAAAACGGATTGGCAAAGAACCATCCGCAACATGCCAACACTGCCAAGCGGAGGTCGACGACGCAGAGCACATAATCATTGGCTGTGAGGCTTGAGCACCCCAGAGAAAACTGTTGAAACAAGCACTTGGGGTAGCCGAGCTCAACATCGACAACATGGTCCACGGCATGATAGGAAGCAAGATAGCCAGACTACTTATCCTCCTGAAGCAATATGAAAAACAATACCAACGGGACATAGAAGGACAAGGGAGGGGTTTAATCAGTACAAATCTGACACTACCCACTATGGGTGTCTTGAACCCACTATGGGTGCGAAGATTCCCCTCCCACAGAAAAAAAAATCGATTGGAGCCCCTGAAACATTGCACTACCCACATGCGTATAATCTGTATTATGCTACTGTATTTAAATATGTTTTATTCTTTTTTTTTGTTCATGAGCTGATAAATAGACTACATTCGACTTTTAGGGGTATTCTAGTCTAGAATTTTGAAAAAAATCGATTTTATTTTTTTACATATTTTCAAAGTTTAGGCTTTTAAAAATATATCTTCTAAAGGGATTTCCAAAATTCTAATTATATACGAAGCTATAGCAATTTTAGTAGCCCGACATGAACACGGTTGATATGTTATCTCAAGTTACAAATTTTTACAAAGGTTTATTTCAAAAAAAATTTTTTTGACTAATTAAAAAAAAACTGAAAAAACAAGACCAAAAAATAATTTTTAATAGCGCCATTTTGTAAAAATATGTTCTTTTTTGAGGTAGCAGCAATAACCACATCTTTATTAATTAAGAATATTTTTTTTAAATGTATTTCAGTTTACTAAAAGGGTTGAAATCGTGTCAACCAGGACACTCTCTTTTTTTACCTCTTACACTTTACCAGCCTATAACTTTTTTAATTTGTTTTTTTTTATTTATTCTAATAATATCATTAAATATCTGCTAAAGAAATGTTTTTATTTATTTTTAATCTAGACTAGAACACATGTTTTTTTTTCAGGTCTATATCACGAGATCGCTCACATTAATGGGTTGGAACTTTTTGACATGCTTTTGCATCTAAATTATAACAATCTGATTCCCGCAGCGTAGATAAATGTAATAAATCAACCATTTACAAAAAAAAAATAAGCACACTGTTATAAGCGGTTTGGCAGCTATATTGGAGCGCTTGTTTGTAACACATGGTCTGGTGGTGATCCAACATTCGCAACAAAAGCGATAAAAAATTACATTATAAGCTCATACTTTTTATTGAGCGCAAAATTAAGATCCGTTTAGCTTCAATGAAAAATTGAAAAACACTAAAAAATTACACTAAAAAAAACAATATTGAAATTTTAAAGAAACGTGTGATTTTAAGCCGTTTTATCAACAGGATTTGATTAATTGAAGGCTTCTTAAATAGACTCTAATCTCTGCTATACTATAATTACCTCTGAAACCTGCTCGTTTTACCGGTTTGTAATCTTTCGAATTTAACACCCGTGAACGTGAAAAAAATGATGTCAATATTTAGAACTTCTTGTCATTTTTTTGCACAAGTATTATAATAGAGTTGTTCCAATTTTGATTAATTTAATTTCGATTATAGATTGTGCACATGCATCTCCTTATTGTATTTATCGGCGCTTAAATAGGGGTTTTGGGAAGCTGTTAATAATTGGATAAGTTAATGAAATCCAGATTGGATCTGGCTTTCTTATCAGATTTTTAGTATATTTGCATGTATTTTTTTAAGCGAAATCTGTGCAATATTTCATTCGATTATTAGCCTCATTTTACGCAATGTTTATATCTTGAACACGGCGTAAATTGAGGATTAAGACGATAACTATTTGATAATGAAATATTAATTAATTGCTAATAGTGCCGCTAATAGTATGACTATGATTGATTCACATTCCAGTGCTGATGGACTAACATTTTTATGTGCAAAGATGCTAAATTCCATAGAGATTATCAATCATTATTTTAATTGGAAATCTAAACATAGCTGGGTAAATATCGAAAACACTTCATTCATCCAAATCAATCCGATAATCTACAAATTTGCATGATTGAATCTCTATTTCGCATATAAAGTCAACCGGTTATCTCAATAAGGGATTGAGCAATTGAGAAAATTTTGCTCATTGTAAATCTTAAGAATGTATTCAAAGAATGAGTTTCCATTTTGACTTTCCCGTTTTCCTGCGTTTAATGAGCTGATTTAATTTTAATGCATCTACATCTGAAAAAAAAATAGATCAATTTCTAGAACAAGTTTGATAAAAAAGAAACAAAAATATTTTATACAGTACACTTTTTTTAACAGATATTGATATTTTCAATAAATATCATTTTCACAAAATGGCGACTATTTAAAAAAAAAAACCTTTTTGGTCATATTTTATCAGTTTTAATTTTTTTTAAATAGTTAAACATAAATTTTTAACGTAAATCTGGTAGAGACGATAGAATATTTTATAATAAATATTTATACTAAATTTAAAAAAAATTAATTTATTAAAACTTGAGATATCATGTCAACTGTGTTGAAAAAAGTAGTTTATAAATTATTAATGCGTGATTGTTTAAAGGTGATCTATTTACCACCTGAATCACACATCGCCGCATACAACTATAAACGCCACGCCAGTACGTTCACACACATAACCATGCATGCACTCACTCATTTTCATTTGATTCCAAAACCCCAAATACATGCTATAGATGGTATTAAATATATATTAATATTTGAATAGGTCAGGGCATTCTACAGCAAATGATGTTAGCTTCACAATTCATTTCCGCTGAATTAAGTCTACGGATTTGATTCAAATGCCAATTTGTCCTTATTCTCAGACCTTTTTTCATCGAGAAGGGCAATGGCGCAAAAAGCGAACTTTCTCTGCATGGAGCTTTCCATGTGCATTTGCATCAGAGAGTAAAAAAATAAATATTTGTTTAATTGAGCACATCCATCTTGTGGCTCTATCAATCACTTAATACATAATATGATTCATTATTAAATCTGCACATTGCCCGGCTCTCGCAAAAACTAGAAACGTCAATACCATTTGCCTGCTCTTTTTTGTTCATCCTTAACTACTCTTTGGATTGATTCGTTTTTTTGTATCAACGTCTCTATATAGCACATCCGCATCGATCACTGCCGACGTTCATCAATACGACCTCTTTAATTAGTGTATTTGCAACGATTAAAAATGTGTCTTCATCAAACGCGAATTAGCATACGGCGACACACTTTTTTGTCGGATAAGTTCTGTCCAGTTTTGTACAACCGTCCAAATTTATTCATACGATCAATCGCTCTCCGTCTGCATCGAAGATTGGAGTGATACGTGATAAATCTGAATCGCTGAATTAATTTAATGCAGATTTGGTCCATTATATTCCCGACAAATCAATGAAGTCATCCTCAATACAATAAAATGAATAAAGGCGGCAAAAAGCTCGCACAATATACAAACGGATTGGTCTATCGAGCTATTATCTTCGCATTACAACCTTAAGAGCTTCTAAAACTGTTTACATGTCAGATGGCAACAGGTCGTGGCATACATTTGAAATAAGTCATTTCAACTGCTATCTTTCATCATGTCACGATTGACGGCCGCTTTGTAATTTAGCAAAGATTTGCAGTTGCCAATCAACGATATTTCCTTGTATATTTATGGACCGGTTTGATGGAGACTTAATGCAGCAGACAAAATTGATCGTATGCGCGAAATCCATGATCCAAGACGATTAAAATGAGTGTGCTGAAATGAACTTTCGCTTGAAAGCAAAGCCTTTGAAGAGTATACACGCACGTGTTGAGTGTGCACTCGAGCGTTCCATATGAGGCCGAACACATTCGATAACGACATTCTACGAGATTTGATGGAGACAAATCAAGGTCTTTCAAGCAATAAACACAAAATGCAATCCTTCATTTTGAATTGCTGCCAAATAATGAATTGATTATGTCAGACGTGCATTGTCAACAATTATAGAGATTGAAGAAGAAACTCGATGAATTTCGTCCAGAATTCATCATCTTGCACTATGACAATACGAAACTCCATTGAGCGAAAAATATAATTTAAAAAATTAGCAAATTTAAAAAGGAGCTGCTATATCATCTACCCTATCCCCCTGATTTGGCTCCTTTGGAGATTCAGAGGAAGATATATAATAAACGGCACGTATTTTTGGCACCAACGTTTGGAACAAACAATTAAATATTTTTATTTTGTGGTTGAAAGCCACTGGGTTTTTTTAATTAATTAACTCTCTCTTGGAACATATAAGCTACAAAATTTAATTCACTAATCAAATGGTTGACGACTCCTTTTCACCATTGCGCGTGCGCGAAGTTGCAATGTGAGCGCGCAGGATAGCAAAATAATAGAGTCAACCAATACTCTTGGCCGCGGAAAGATCGCGTTCTTACTATTGATCCCTACTGATTTCATGCGTGAACGAAATAATGTCGAATTTTTTGTATGTATTATATCTGATCATTTTTTCCCTACTTTTCAGAACATCCACGATCCGACGGTAAACGAACTCACGTAGCTCACAGGGGTTCTACGATCAATTGTCAAGTGCTCACGCGTTTGGATAAATGCTAATCAAGTCTTGCGAAATAAAAATGTGATAAATGTAATCAGTATTCAGAGGCATGTTTCAGAATTATGAATAAAATCAAAGTTTCTCCATTGTTTTCTTATCAAGTTGTTGAATCGCCGAGTGTAAGCTCGTGTTCTTTGTTGCTAGTCTTTTTTAAATATATTCAAGCAGATGACATTAAAGTGCAAATGATTTGAAATTCTCCTAAAACAATACTTTAGAAAAACATTGGGGCATTCAGATAAAAGTGAAAGAGTCTCTTTCGGCTTGTTTTAATTGAAGATCTAATCAATTGCATCTTTGGGTTGAAATATGGAATATAAAACCATTTAGAATTAAATTCAAGCTGCATTGGTTTAGAAATCTTTAAAAATTATATAAATCTGATGGTGACCTTAATGATATAACAATAAGAAGCGATTACTAGACACTGTGAATGACTCAGCTAATGAAACTCATTATTTGCTTTTAAATCTGAACAATCATCAGCTGTGTCGTGTACCAAAATAAAAACAAGAATGAAACTGGATAAGAAATAAGCTTGAAGAAACACTCGTCCAAATGTGACGCTTAGATGTGAGCGCTATATAATGTTTACACGTGACATTATTTCAAATTAAATAAGTCATTTTGTTTTAGTAAAAAATAGTACAATTTTAACTATGAACAAATATATATTGCAACAATGCGTTTACATTATTGTTTTCATGTTTTTATGCAAAATTTTGCTTAGCGATTAAGTTGATTTCACAATGGATGCATTGGTCGATAAGCAAATTTGTCGTATCTGGGCTGATTGCTATTCAAAACAGCAGGATTTAATTTATTTTGATGAGAAAATACAAAATTATAGAGTCTCGTTTTATGGATCCTGAATTTAAAAGCGTGTTAATCGATTTTTATAAAAAAATCACAAGCACTATCGTGTGTCGAAAAAATATTCCAGTTTTATACGAATGTGTCGATAAATTAATATCTTTGAACAGGATACATTAATTATGAATGGCAGATTGACAGATTGCTAAAATATTGGCATATAGTAAATAAGTATTTACTCTATAGAATTTTATTGAGACATGTACGTTCCAAATTCGGATAGGGGAAAAGGTTATCTTGAATATCTGATTTATAACAATTTTAGAAAAGCAATGAAGATGGAATAAAACACCATTTTACATGCATTCCACTTTCATGAATGACCAAGTATGAAAAACAAAAATACAAGCCGTTATACAGTCAACCCTTCTATAGCGTCGAGATGAGGACCACGCTATAGAAAGGTAGACACCCATATAAAATTTATACGTGTTTAATTTGTTAACAAGTGACTAACGTATTTTACCTTTTTATTTTTTACGTAGAAGACGCCACAAACGAAGTGGACGCTATAGGAGAGTTAACTATACACTTGTGTCTGTTTTTATGCGATAGATACGTTCCACAGGGAGTCGCATTGAAAAAAGACTTGTACCAAAACTGAGGGTTAAGTTCCAATATTTTAAAAAAATCGCATAACTTCAAATCAATGTGATATAATGTACCAAAAATCGCATAAAAATTATATAAATAGAAACACAATACATATTTATCGTGTTTCTGTATAAGTCATCAATAGCCGCTAAAATTTCTAATGATGACATGTCTCTTACTTAACCCTTTGATGAGTATTCACTCACATGTTGAGTGGTCTTTCGAATGATCCAGGGAGAGTATGCACGCACATGTTGCGGGCCACCTAGAGTTACGCAATTCAGCGTTTATGCGTCAAAGTATTTAACCTGCACTACCATATCTAATGTTTGGGAAAATCGATTAGTATTCCTAATGTTTTAGAGTAAAAATTGTAGAGATTTTCCTTATCTCACTGCTTTTACTTTTCTATTGCGTCTTCTTTCATGAATAAGTTCTTAATAATCCTATCGCAGATCATAGATTAAATAAATAAATGTCCAATCTCTCTTTCTAGAGAGCAAGAAACTTATGGCATTGTAAAACTTTTGTTTTATGGTGTCCAATCGATTACTTTCCCTCGTCCGAGGCAGACCAACTTGTCATCGTTGCCATATTAGCGCTAGGTTGATTAACATCTATTTACATCGACAATGCATTTTTTAAATTTCACATCCAATTAATTAATGATGCATTATTTATCTTGATAGTGTCAAAATTGCAAAAATTTCAATCAAAGGCACTTTTTTGGGTGGCCGTTTGCGAGCTTGAATATTCATGTCGACAACTAGTTTAGATAACATCTTCGTACCTGCATTTAAATATTTGATGCTGTGCGCTTTCCATTTATGATAAATGCTTTGCTCCTCAGCAAAAAAGTCGTCGTGTGCTCGCTAAAATAATACATCATCGACGATCGCAAATCTTGTTTAATGTCTATGTTCTAAAATTATTATTAAATTTAATCGTAGAATATCACCTTTTTTTATTTTTATTTTTGATGAGCATTATTGCAGTCAGATGACCAACATATTTTTCCAAAAAAGACCTCCAAAATATTCATAAAAAACTGGTGAGACGTTCAATGGCTCTTATATTGCATGCGGAAGGAGTGGTTGGCATAGGCGGTGGCATATTACAGAGCGCATCAGAATAACTCCGAGTGTAACTACCTATGTAACAATCATCAACAATTTATTCAATATCCATCAAGTACTATTTAAAAATCACTCAAATATACACTGTAAAGGTACCCTGGTAAAGGGTCCGATCATATCAACAGTGTTAAGGTTCATTTATTAATGTACAAGCTTAAATCACGCTGCGCATTCCTGCTGAGAGAAAAGTGGATTTGTGTAGACGAATTGATGGACACACGAATATAGCAACTATGCTTAACTCGATTTAAAATTAACTCACTGATTAAAGCGTCAATAAAGAGAGATCAATCCTAATGCGAGACTTCAATGACGAACCAATCCATCCCAACGAATATAACTATAAAATTGCGAAAATGCGGCTACATTAAAACGATTCATTTACAATAGTAAAATATTGGGTGGCAGAGTATAAACGAAGCCGTACGAACTGCCAGGACAAACATCGCAATGGTCGACCAAATGAAGCGACTACGCCAGAAATGGTGTCAGAAATGCACAATGATATTGGATGACCGTCGATTGAAAGTGCGCGAGCTAGCAGACATGATAAGCATTTCAAAACGTGCTTTATATTGCATATTGACAGAAAATTTGCACACGAGAAAGCCGTGCGCAAGATGGACGCCGCGTTTGCTCGCAACGGAACAAAAACGGCGTCGTGTGTATGTTTCAATCGAGTTTTTGACGATGCTTCATATGGATGAAACATGATTTCATCACTTCACACCTGAGACAAAATTGGCTTTCCAAACATAGCGGTTCTCACTATAAACAGGGGAAAAAATTGGGTACTTCTGGGACTACCCTCATATTACAGTAATAATGCTCGCTTATAATTAATGTATTCATAAAGGTTGTATATTATGGTTATTATTTAGCCATAGCAATGAAATACGATAAACATTGCTATAATAAACAATTTATAGCCGTTACCATATGGTCACGCTCATCTCAGGAATCAATTTCAATTATGTTATTCAATTTTAAGTACTTTCGATAATTGCCCGTTTTATTCAGCAATTTATCATAATGTACAGTTTGTAATTTGATTAACCAATCGAATTGCAAAGCAAATAGTCCACATCTTCGGTTATTATATTCAATCTAATATATAAAAAATAATCTCTCTTTGTTCGTATGTAATGCGCTATCATACCGTTCATCAGATTGCGATAAAACTTCGTCCACTTATTGCTTAGGATTGCGCGAGTAATATAGGTATAATTTAATATATTTAAAAAAAACAATATTTGTTTGTTCGTATTTAATGCGCTGCCATACCGTTCATCCGATTGCAATAAAACTTTGTCAACGTATTGTTTATACTTGCGAAAATAACATAGATATAGTAAAAATATTGTTTGTGTACGCAGTTTGTTATACGATGGTAATCACTAGTATGAGTATTTATAGGCTCTATGATGATATTTCCATGTTCATACACAATTGATATTGACCCGTATACCCAGTTAAATTACGGTTGATGGTATTCTTGATTAAATGCTCATAAAAACATGGTTTTTGTTTGCTTTTTGGTCTTGTTGAACAATTAAGTCGTAAAGTAAGATTTTCACACGTGGTCATAGGGTCCATTTTTCAATTGTTCACATACCATAATTATCCAAAACGCTAACACTTAGCTGATTTTCTGTGTATATAGTTATGCCATAAACTATTCTAATTATACACTCGTAAGTGATTCAATTTATCTGAAGAGATCTTGGCACGAAGTACGTGATTCTGTTCGTAGCGTATATCCGACGTAGTGATACGAAATTTGAAGCTCATTTATTATTCTTAATGAAAATATGAAACCGAAAGAGGTCAGTAAGGCGAAGCTCAATCTTTTTTTTTCGATGGTCCACATCAGTCCGAAAAGGACCGGACTTAATCAGAGAGGTCCGAAAGAACTCCCGAACTATTCTCGCCGGGCACTTTTTATATGAATATTAATCAGGTTGCGTTCAAATTCGCGTGCTTTCAATTCCATAAAAAATCTATTGGAATCCAGATTTTTTTGCCTTAAAAGAAAGCCAGTTTTGGACCAGAATGCAATATTAGCCTGCGTCAAAAGCTTCAAATTAAAACAAGTTCTATAAGCTGAAAAAATATCATATTCCATTTGCTTATATGAGTTAATTTTATACCGGTTTTTGTTCTGTATTATAAATATATACGCGTATGATTAATGTGAAAAATGTCAACTTCCAATCGATCTTTCAGGTTAATAATACACAAGGATCTTTGTACAATCATCTCAAAAAAGTTGATGCAAGAAAAACTTGTAGAATAAGCAACAAATTGAATCAGATTGGCGATAATTATCTAGCAAAAAAGGTGATATAATGAGCTTCAAATGATCGACAATTAAATTTAATTCAATAGTATCAAAAACTACTTGATGCTGTGGGTCTATTAACATATCAAAGATATCATAAGGCAGTGTGTTCACCATTTTACATCAATATTCGTCCATGAAAATGTTCTGCTCGATGCGAGTACCGCATTTGTTCATACTCAATCAAAGACACCAATGCGTCCACAATTCAGAGCGCTGTTTAGAGGTGTTTTAGCGCAATAAAAATGTTTTTTTTGTGATAATGGATCCATCACTATACTTCAAAATCAAATCAGCAGTCAGATGAGTGTACAGCAATCGGTAAATTGTCTTTTCAGAAAACATTGATATTACAACGATAGTATCGTGATTTTATCTCGAATACAAACATTTCTAACACTTAAAAAAGCATTCATTGTAATTAATAATGATAAATTGCAAAATATTAAAAATGTATAAAGCCATAGAGTTTTAAACAACACTTGATCTAGCGGAACCTGTGTTCATGCTTAACAAAATTAAATGCATTTATCTTCAACACTGTATTGTAAAAAACATTGACATTTCCAATCATAAATTTATTATAAATAGAGAGCGGAATATTTAGAACTTAAATTAAAAATTGTTTGATCGAAAAATATATATGCAAATTACACTTCGTGTCCAGTTTTTGTTCACCGTGTTATAATATCTCAATCAGAAAAAAAATAGTTTTGTTATCATCAAAAGCGGACAGATAAAAAACTCAATACATTTTGCTTCCGCACAAAAATATGTTAACCCTTTGATTAGTGAGCTAATTTTAAATTGAGTTAAACATAAATTCTATGTTCATATGTCCACCACTTATCGTCCATATAAATCTAATTTCTTTCAAGACCGCGCAGCGTGAATAAAGTTTGTATATCAATAAATGAACCTTAACACTGTTGATATTGCCGAGTTCCTTAATATATACAAGCGATTCTTTGTGTTCGTAAAACATGATTGGAAATTTAATTGAAACGTGATAAAATAATTTAAAAAACATTGTAAATGTAATTTTTGAAAAAAATATTTTAAGCTACAAATATATAATACGTATTTACGATCAGATATCCATACTATTTTATTTTTTAAATAACCCATTTTTTATAATTTTTTCCAGCATACTTCTGTTTTAGAAATTTAACAATCGCCAAGATCATTCATTATTTTAAGCTTAAGCAAAATCGTTTACTATTGAATTTTTTTGTATCGGTTCGAAAATGTTTGTCTTCCTGCAATTTTCGCATAAACGAAAATAATAGATCATTATCAAAAAATAAGCGTAATGATACGTACACATCTGCAGACGGCTTACGTATTTTTTGTAATTGTTAAATACCGATCGAGCAAATAATTCAACTTTCCCCAAAAAAAAAAATATATAGAATCATGGCATGCTAAGAATTCGTACTAATTAGTATCATAGTAACTACGAATCTACCATAGTTATGCCATAATAAGTCATAAGAATATACCTGTAGTTAGTCCCACGGTTAAGCGGTTGGGCTTGTAACTCAATCATATTGCGTTCGAATCCTACAGGAGATATATGGCTGGCGACCACATTTTTAAAAACATATATACGCCATGAAAAATCCGAAGAAATTAACGAATATTATGTGCTAATGCAAATCATTTACAATGTTAATAGTGTTATGGTTCATTTATTGATATACAAGATGTATGCATGCTGCGCGGTCCCGAGAGAAAAATAGATTTAACTCACCAATCAAAGGCTAAATTAATTATTATGTATTTTTATTTATTTATTTAAGTTTGTTTAATCTCATCTTTTATATTTGCAATGCACCTTGACTGGGATTTTTTATGTACCGTTATTTTTTCCGGAACGAAAACAATAATTGAACCGATAAATTTTAAAGCATATTTTACCGCAATGATTATAAAATAAAATTACCCTACACTTAAATCACAATATAATGAGGTGATTATTATATTCATTTAATTGTTCATACAGTTAACAACTTCATAATAAATTTTCATCACAATAAAATACACCCGTTAAGCATTTCTAATAATGTAAACGAAACAATTTAAAATATGTCATTAAACCCTTTTTATTTATAACATCAGTAGTCCTAACGACCAAAATCATGATCTGAGCAGGTTTTTCTTTTATTTATGGCCACTCGCTGCTCTAAATTATTAATGGATATCCGTTTGAATGTAGGTGACTGTATTTTCAATAGAAGCTTAGATAGGAAAATGCAGAAGAAAATTACAGTCTATCAAGCATTTAAAGTTGCGGACATCAATAACAATTTTCGAAAGCTGAATAATTGGATTTTAAGAAAAATCTCAAAATTCCCGATTTCCCGACAAATTATTTATTTCCGTCGCTGCAGATGAATACTTATATACAATAATACTTTGATGTGATTCGTAATCATATTATGGAGGAATACAAAAAATTTGAATCCCGTATCTATTATATTTCATATCGATTTTCCCATTATTAGAGTCGAAGTGTAGTAAATACATCACCGGTAGGGAAAAGTTAATATAACAATTTGAAAAACATATATGTATACATAGATTAGACATTTACTGCCCCTAGGCATCGCCTAAGCTCGCCAATTAGTAGTTAAGCCACTGTTTCCAAGCGTCCATATTTTGGCGAGAATGTCTCGATTTCAACATGCTGGTGAGGTGTACGATTTCTGTTAGATAAAAATGTCAATCCCGAATTATTCGGGATGGATAGACGAGTCATCCAGAAAGCAAGGTTACAAAGTTAATTGAAATTCACAGGATACTTGACCACGCGGATCTCGCACGGACAGAAGATGGTGGGAGTGCGCGACGACCTTTTCATTGGAAGTATTTACTGTGACCGAACAAAATTGCCGACAAACACGCGGAATTTTTTTAGCCCACCCAACAAACACAATACTAATAAAAAAGTGTGCTTTATCTTAAATTGGAATGGAGGATAATTTTTTCGAAGTTTGGATTTGAATTTTAATCCTACAAATTCTTTATTTGATTTTTTGTTTTTAACTTAAAAGCTATTATTTTTATGCGTTCCTACGGACATGTAAACGATAGATATATTTTAAAAAAAAACATGATTAGGCTCAACCGTGATTAAGCAAGGATTGCTTTAAAAATAGTTTTTAAGCAGAAGAAATTCAATATTCAGGAGGCGAAATAAATGGAATGTTTTCAATTGATAAATTCAATTTTCTATGAAAAATTTATTTCTTTTTCCGGCCCACCCAAAATTGAACGTTTTTATTTTGGCCCATGTTAGCCTTTGAGTTTGACCTCTCTGTTCTGTATGATTTGGTGTATTTTAAATCTTTAATGCACTAAAATAAAACAACACATCAAAAGTCGTTTTTGGATAGAAATTAATCGAGATAATTATGTTCTGACACCAGGGAGATCTTTCGATGAAAATATCTTGGGTTCTATTATATGAATAAAAACGTCATCGAACAAACCGTTAATGTTAGCCACAAAATGCACTGTGGATGACCAGTTATAAGTTGCAGCATGGATGAGAGGTGACGACCTTCGATTCTCTTGTTATTGTGATCACGTTCATCTGATGCATAGAAAGCTGTCCATCCTTAGATGCATCCAATGCATTTTTCTTATGCGGTTTAAGTGCGTGGCGTTTGTTCTATAGATTAATGGACAAAGATATATTACTTAGATTTACACTCGACCTTTGGTTTGTATTGAAACAAGCCATGGCTTCTGAACCAATGGTTGTTTACAAAAATATTGGTCATCATTAAATGCGTTTTCTAGCTGGAATATCCCATATTTTCATATATTTTTTCCAAATTGACTATGGAACAGGGTGGTTATTAGACTTTTACGAGTATTATAGAGATAAATTTGGGAGATTAGGAGCATTGATAAATCCAATCGATCGGTTCGATCCTGGATGGAAAGAAGTAAAAACTGACGATTAATAGACTCATTTAATAATCATTGAAATATCTTTTCTCCGGACAAATCTATAATGATGGACCAAATCAAACTGTTAATAGAAGACTTGTCGTTATTATTAGAAAGTGATGATTATTTAACTTGAAGTAAGTTATAAAATACCCCATTTATACAGTGGAACGCTTGTGGCTGTTTTATGATGATGATAACGATGATGGTTATTATCGATTTCCATTCAAATTGTGTTAGATAAATTTATTTAAAAGCTAGACAATAATTTTCATGGTGCTCGTTTATGACTGTGATAATTTGAAATATCTAGCATTTAATATTTAAGAAACAGCAGCTTGGGAAACCAGTTTCAAGCACTAATAAACCGTTTTGGGGTTAAGCCGGGTTTAGGAGTTGAAATAATGGTATTTGTTTCGTGATAGCCGTTGTTTATTCGGATTTATTGACAATAATAAATAGAATGTAGTCTTCCGTTATTCTTTATTATCGGTAGATAATTCATTTATTATAAAAGGCCATCCAAATGCAACGCCTAGACGTGAGCACTATATAATACATACATATTTATGTCTTTTTTTTTTTTAGTAGAAGGTAGTACAATTTCAACCATGGACTTCCAAATGTGACAACATCAAATTAAGACTAAAACATTTTACACGAACAATATCTATCACACAATAAATAACTATAATATTACACTGAGAGAAAAACGTCATTATAAGATCAGTGAAGAACGTGTCTTCCCGCGGCCAAGACGATCGGTCGACTCTAATCGTTGATTGTCTTTTTGTTTTAAGAACTTTAAGACAATGCATATTGCTCTTATTGTTTTTTTGGAATTTTTGATTAAACGCCATGTGTATTGCGACTAGAATGACGTAATTATTTAAGTTTTACCACTCTTATGTAAAATGCAGCAAGAAAAAAAGAAACGCGCCGCATTGCGTCCACATTCTTCCTTTGCCCGGCCCCACTTTACTTCACAAGACCAATATGCGCCAACATGGTGCATCCGTTAAACGTCTCGCAAATCAAATTCCGAACACAAAAAATGGTAGTACTAATGTAAAAACCTTCTTGAATGCATGCCCTATAGCTCATTCAAGTTTTATCACAATCGGATAAATAGTATAGGAATTTATAGGTTCCAAACAAATTCAATAATAAATTAACTTGCACAATCATCGCAATATTTATTGTTTGAGAAGCAGAAGTTCAGAATAAAACTGCATCGAGATGATTGATTGGAAATATTATTGTTTCTGAACTCACAAAACACCGAATTCCAGTCCTGGAACTGATCCACATTATCAATGCTTGATCAAAGATATTTTACAAAAGTCAAGTTGTTTGTTTCTAGATTCTTAATTTCTTTGTTTATATCGCTTTTATGTCCATTTGAATTAAATAAATTGTCTGAGTTTTGACAGTCTGAAGTAGTCAAATGTATTTTTTGCATTCCGATTTCTATCTATTGGATCTAAAGCAAGAATATATAATAAATAGCATTTTTAAAAGCACGGTCCATAGCACAATCGATCCAAAAACTAGTTTTCTTGCTGGCACAGCTGGAGAAAATCATTGAATACCAGCTCATGTGTCACATATTTGTCGTTGGTTTCCATATCCATCCATGTCTGGTCAGCCGTCTAAACCTCGTCGCATAAAAAAAGCTCGCTAGCAACAAAAGTGTTTTATTGTACTTTTAAGAGAAATGTTTCGGTTTTTGTCCTCATACTTGACAAAAAATGAACTGTTAAAAATCACACTGCGAAGAAAGCAGAAGGCGACAGATTGATTAATGCAGGCGAACAGGATTTTTTTTAAATTTATACCCGCAACCAAAATGTGTAATCACACTCAACGGAGAGCTTAAAAAGTTGCAAATCATTTAAAATTGACTCAATCTGGGTTGTAAAATACGACGAAAGCCCGAATAAGACGAAAACCGGATGGCTTTAATTATACTAACGCGTGGGCGATATAAATTCGCGCAATTTTCATAATGATCCGCGCAAAAAGAGGCCGCGCACTCGAATAATAAACGACCCAAAAAATAAATAAATAACACAAAAACACGCTTCCCATCTATGGACCATTCATCATGAATGATTTATTTGTGGCGTTTTTATTGTTATTGAGATGAATGCCTTTTATAAAAGTCTTGAAGCAAAATTTACACCAACACTCGTATTATAATATGCAATAAATTAAATGCAGCCCTTTTAAATATTAGCTATCCTGTTTCGAGGACATGCATATTTTTATAAAAGAACTGTGTGTGACTTATGTATGCACGTTTAAAATGGGCCATTGGGGAGTCTCGCAGTTGGGTATGTGTCTTCTGACACCAATTACCTTTGAAAGCTACCAATTCACATAACATATTATGATCAGCCATTGACGTGCATATGTTACAATTTGTCAGTATTAATCCAATAAATAATTAAAATAAAAATCACATTTTATAAAATATTTTAGTGTGGCATTTCTGACACCATTTTTTTTGTCATTTAAAGCACATATTTACTGTAAATATCTTTAAAAAACATGCATAGGAATCCAATTGATGGCAAAACTCATATCTTGCAGATTTAAGTTTGACATGGACAACACACTCGAACCTCTTTTTGTACGACTTTTTTTGTGCGATTTCGAAGTTATGCGGTTTTTTTTAAAGCATTTTTTTCTCCAAAATTCCAACTATTTTCAAAGTTATGGCTATTTTAGTGACGCGTCAACTTGGCCGCTCTAATTATGAATTATATTGTTGGAAAGAGAAAATCTACACAGAACAAATCGACACTGGGTATACTATTTTTTCCGAAGAAGAGAGCGATTTTGAGTCATATCGAAAACTTTTTTTGTGCGATTTTGGTTATATTTTATATAGCTGTTACAAAGTTATGCGATTTTTAAAATCCATAGAACACATCTTTACTTTTTTTTAATGTAAATCATTTACATCACAGCTTTTTTGTGCGATTTTCCGTGGAACAAATCTACCGCACAAAAAAAATTTAAGCGTATATATTTTTTAAGTTTGTGCCTAAGTTTCATAAATTAAATTATCAAATAATTAAGTTATTATTGAATATCATCCATATTTAAAAAACGATGACAATGGTAATATAAGCAACATATGATACAATAACAAATTGATTTTACATTTGTCATACCATATGTCAGTATTACAGACAACTGCCTTACAGAGATTTCATTTCAAAACATATTACTTTTATGTTATGCTATACTATTATGGCATATTGGATTGTCTTTACTCCAAGAAAAACGTTAAAATTAAGTCTTTAAGTTTGTTAGGAACATAACTTATTAAATCAGCAATCTGCTATTATATCTGCTCGAAGGCAGGGCTAACATTGAAGCTCTGCAAGCATTTTGACGGAAAATAGGAAAGAATTCTATTCTTCTTCTTTTATCTTGTCTAATTAAAATGCATAGTGATAAAGAGCACCCACACTTATAATGGTATCGCATATTCAAAGGATTAAAAATTTCAAAACACATTCCCGTCGGGTTACGTCTTTCGGATACTAAAAGTGTCTTAAGTACCAAAACAAACGTCTAGTCCAATATTTTAAATATCTTGGTATCTTGGCTCTTAAAATAACCGGACTATGTAGTTTAAGAAAGCTTGTTACAGATATCACAACGAATGTAAGCTTATAAAAAAGACTCAGGAAAATAAAAGTGATACACATGACTTAATAACTAAAACAGGTACGAAAAGCTTATGAACAGTCAGTTTAAAGTTAATCTTGAGTTAGAGATTGACCGAGTCAGTTGAGGGTTATTTTTTTAATATTTCATGGCCAATTTAAATAAACTGTTACATTTTTATTTGACCCATGTTAGCCTTTGAGTTTGACCCCTCTGATCTAAAAAGTAAGGTTACAAGGGCTTTTATTTTTAAGTTGGCGGACCGGAATAATTTACTGCGATTGAAAAAAATGGCCGACAAACGCCCCCCTATATGCCAGGTGCGCCAATTTAGAAACAAAAAAAAATCCCCCGGCGTCAGGAGCCCTTATAAGCTTACTTTTTACATGACCCTAGTACATACAGCGTCAGACAATATTATGCATAATCCGGCGGGAATGTGTTAAAGATTAAATCATTTGAAAGATTGGTGGAAATCCACTAATAACAACGTAGTATTCAAGTCGTATACATACGTGAACTATACTTATATTTTATAATTTTAATCTGATATTTTTGGCCATATTGTTTTAGAACAACCATGATGAATAAAACAACATTTAGCAATAATATTTTGAGTCAATTGATAAACAAAATCGATCATAATATTCATAAAATAAACAATATTCGTTCAAATAACGTCGAAGCCGATGCTTGTATATTATAACAGAGCGTGTGACTTTAACGACCAAAATACGCTTTTTCCGTTTTTTGTTCAATGCATTTTATTATGCATGATGCATTGGATTGTCTTTTATTTGACGATAATCCCAAGAGCATCGGCGCTTGGGAAAGAGATTCTCTGACACCACATGCGCATACTATTTCTCCGATGAATGCATCCATTGAACTCTGCAATATGCGTAATAACGGTTGAAAGTGAATCATAAACTGGATGATATTGAAAAATACGTTCCAACATCAAAGATATCTGATATCTAAGACTGGATCTACTTTCGATTTTAACACTTAGCATGGCGGGTAATCGTGCTAACTAGTTGATCCATCGCATCATCTCGCCCATCCATCACTGGTTTGTAATTGGGTGCCATTATCTGGATGGGAATATTCATTCTAACAATGTTGTGTCGTTTAAAATAAATAACATTTTCTTGTTATTTATTATTTTGCAAATATGCCAGAAGTAACATTAAATATAAACTATTTCGTCATTTAGTCTGGATCTGATTTTGGAAGCCAGGCAACCTGCTGCTGAAAATGCACGCTCAACATCCACACTCGTTGACGGTTGACCCATTTTCGTATAACACCATCAATGTGACTGATTAAATTTCTTTCTGCTGAAAATTCCCGATTTCCCGACAAATTATTTTTTTCCGTCGCTGCAGATGAATATTTAAATACAATAATACTTCGATGTGATTCGTAAATATATTACGGAGGAATATAAAAATTTTGAACCCCGTATCTATTATATTTCATATCGATATTCCCATTATTGAGTCGAGGTGTAGTAAATACATCACCGGTAGGGAAAGGTTAATATAACAATTTTAAAAACATAACATACAAACTGTATATATGTATACATAGATTAGACAGTTAATGCCTCTAGGCGTCGCCTAAGCTCGCCAATTAGTAGTTACGCCACTGTTTCCAGGCGTCCAGATTTCAGCGGAAATGTTTCGATTTAGTAGCCTTCATCGTGCTAGTGAGATGCACGATTTCTGTTAAAAAAAAGATTCAATCAAGAAAAACAAATATTTTTAATATCTAAAAATTATTATGCTATGGACACATATTGACGTATCCAAAAATGTCTTCGCATTTTAACCGCTTAAACAAATAAACATCCCATGAGGTGCAGCCAATCGCGTTATTAATTCGACAAATTCGGCAAGATTTCTCCACCGCCTCGATGTTATTCATATATAGTTGACCCTTCTATGACATCCATTTCTATAGAGTTTTCTCCTATAGCGTTTGCTGCGGTAGCGGTATTTTCTATAGCGTATTGTGTGACGCTAGATGTTTTCGGTGAATCATCGGCGAGGCGCTATCAAAATAAATTCCAGTGATGTTTCATTTTAAAGTTTTGATCAAAAGATCATGATCAAATGATCAAATTATATATTTTTAAGCCATGTTGTCTAATTAACCCAAAGAAAAACTGAAAAAAAACAAACTAAACACGCACAAGTTAATTTAACCTTTCCTTTCCTATGGTGTTTTTACTACACTGAATCGAATTGTAGTAAAGTTGTAATAACGGGAATTTTTACAAAATTACTAAGTAAGGAAAAGGTTAACCTTTGTTTTTTTTACAAAGTAGATTAATACAAAAATGGAAAAAAACAATTGATTTCCTGATTTCATTCAAATCACAAAATACAATTTTAAAAAATTTAACCCCAAATTTTTGTATGGGTGTCTATCTTTCTATAACGTTTTTTCTATAGCATAGTCCCTATCATGACGCTATAGAAGGACTGTGGATCAAATGTATCCAATTTGATCCAATCCATTTCTCACCGAAATATCAGAGTGTCACCATTTGTCCGATGATGTTTTTGATTGCAAATGTAATTGATCCATTTACAAAATAACAGCTTGCAATAATTTCTCCCAAAAAATGGCCGTGTATTTATAAGCAAAAGTATTAATATTAGTTGTATCGAAAAGTCTTTGCCGATTGTTTAACAATGAAATAATTAATTTATTTTCATTTATAAAATCGTGCATTCCTCATAAGACGAAGGCGATCTTATCCAATTACTAACAATCTGCAGTTATTGTTTCGCCAGGTTTTATAAATTCATAATGAATAATTCCTTGAATATCCCACCGTATGCACAAAGGAATCTTGCGAGTCGTCAATTCAGGTTTCGGAGTCGGAAATGGTTTTTGTCTCAGCGAACGCCATTGACGTTTACGACTTATGTTGTCATAAACAACCCCTTTTTATCCACAGTTACAATTTGGTGCAAAAAGAGGTGAACTTTTTGTCTTGACAACAAAATTTTAAATGTGCATCTTCGCTCTCCTTTGTTATTTTCGGATAGTTCGTGCGGCACCCAAACTCCCATTCAATTTGCCTTCCCGATACGTTTTGAGTTATCGACCACAATGAATACATCCTGTGCAATAATGATTCGATACTTAATCGAGGATATGTTTCCACTATGGCTCTCAAATATGTCGTCATCAAAATTTAAGAGTTTTCCAGTTCTAGTCTTTCAAATGATAATAGACATCTATCAAAATCGGCAAGGACTTATCGATACATCTAATATTTGCTTCTTTATTCGCCAATAAGTAATGCATAAAATAATGAGCAAAAATTATGACTCTGTATTTAAAAGGGTTTTGCAATTAATGCCATGTTAAAATAAAAACGTTTACTGTCATTTTATCGTCCTTATTAAAATACTTTCTTAATCAAGTAAAAGCAAAAGAATGCAATTATATGCGGCGATTCGGAGAGCAATTTTCGTGCCGTATTAAGAATACCCGTCGAAGATGACGTGTTTTTGTACGTCCCTACAGATATGGAACCATTAATGAAGACCCAATGAAAAGAATTCGGCTTGCAATTTGCCAGGTACGATTTAACCCATCGACAGCCGAGCTGTCATGATGTCGAGAATTGATGCATTTTGCAAACATCGACGAAGTATTTTGCAGGCTCCTCAGAACGTCCATAAATCAACAATGTATTGCCGCGCTGAAGACAGTTGGGACTCGAGTATGTCCATTTTGATCATGTCTTGCCGTTGCATTCTTCAGTAAGCGTGACTGATTCCTCCTGTATTTGATTTGTACCACCGTCGTATGTCTTCCTGGTGGTCAAAAGGTGGATGGCTTCCATGGCTGACTTTCACGTCCGAAGATTAGAAAGCACTAAATCATGCGCTACGGACACATTTTTTGTGTACTCTTTTAATTAATGTGTTTTTAATAGTGTTGTTAATATGTTCCGCTTGCCGCTCGAACGTAGACAATTCTTCGTGTTACCAGAAGAGGTATGTAATTGATTAACCGTTGTGTTAAATTGCTCACTATTTAGCGAATAAGGTCAATTTCTTTGTTCAATAAACATCTCAAGTGCAATCAAATCTTAGATGTGCTCAAATGAAACCGACTGGTAAGTGTCAATTTGATTGTCAATGATTTTCAAATTAATCAAGGCTATAAAAGAGTTAAGTTTTACCGCGATGGGTAAATATTAGTTAAAACGGAAAGAAATGTCATTTTAAATAATTTCCATTGCTATTTATAATCGCCTTCCATAGATTAGGTAGCTTTTTAATGCCTCTTTCGTAAAATTTGGCCGATTTTCCACTAAAGTAAGAATCCAAATGATTTTCCATTTGTTCCAGAGAAGTTAATTTTTTATCACGAAGCGAATGTTCTAATGACTTGAAAAGATGATAGTCTAAATGTGCAATATCAGAAGAATATGATGGATGTTGCAGCACTTCCAAATCCATCTCCCTTTTTTTGTTCTGCGTAATCCTTGCTGTGTGTGTTCTTGCATTATCATGCTGCAATATTATTCTTTAGTTGTTAACTAGCACTGATCGCTTTTTGAGCATTTCCGCTTTTAATCTATCTAATTGTGCACAGTATAACTCTGCTGTGACAGTTTGGCAAGGTTTTAATAATTCGGAGTGAATTACGCCAAAAAAATCCCACCAAACACAAAGGAGGACCTCACTCCCAGTAACGATCCTTTTTTAAAAATGGATCGGTTTCATACTTGGACAATAGCGACGAACAAATGATTATCCGTTGTTCCAAGACCGTTGATGACATCTCGTGCGGTACCCAAATTCCCTGTCTATGTTTTTCCTTGAGTCTTTTCAGATGACCTTTTACTATCGACCAGAGACAGCCGATGTCTAGCGATAATTCCTTTATTGTTTTTCGATGATCAGATTCTACCAGAGAATTTAATGCGTCATCATCGATTTTTAGATGTTGCCCTGATTTTGGTTTATTTTTCAAATCTCTGTCGCCACTTTTGAATTTTTTAAACCATCAATGACATTTTCGAATATTCAATATGTTGCCATATGTATCACAGATGCTCTAGGTAGCTTCTTTTGCTTTTAATCCTTTGTCAAATAAAAACAATAAACAAGATCGCAAATGGGTCTCATCAATTTCTAGCTTGAATATTTTCACTATGGCTAAAAAAATATAAAAATATTTGAAAAAGTAAGATAAATAACAGAGCTTCAAAATGACACCAACTTTGATGTATTCACTAGACAGCAACCCGAGGTAAACTGACGGCAAAGATGCAACCAAAAAAATGACATTTCTTTCCGCTTTATCTAATAACATTGCTAACCATCCACTAAATGTATGCTTTTTGTAAAAGTAAATTCAAGTAAATAAATATCAATAGTTTCAAATCCATTTTTAAATTATTTTATATAATATCTATACTAACAGAAAATATTTATATTTTTGTTTTTATATAAAGATATCATAAGTTATTCTGTCTACTGCGAGGATATCTTTTATTAAGGGTATCCATAAACCAAGTCCCAAGGGCTGAATTTTCAAAATTTTTAAACGAAAATTTTATAAAATATTGTTTAAACATTGGTCTTTTATATGCTCTAAAGCAGCGGTTCTTAAACTTATGTAATCTGGAGAACCCGTATTGAGCAAAAAAAAAAATTCCACAAAAATATATTTTGGGTCTACCTCCAATAATGCTTTCGTGGATCCCCAGGGCTCAGCGGATCTCATTTTAAGAACCACTGCTCTAAAAAATAAATATTTATTTTGTAGATAGTCTCGTAGTCAAGCGATCGGACTAGTAACTCAATTGTCATGGGTTCAAATCCATAAGTGTATGTTGACCACATTTTTAAAACATATATTCGCAATGAACAACCACGTAAAAATGGTTGGCAATATTTCCATAAAATGAATTGCTATGATGGATCCCACGTAACAACCCTTTAAGACAAGTGCTTTTAGTGAAAGCTTGCATATTTTCATCCATATACTCAGCTGCAGCGACCCGATAGCAAATGAACCCACGTGCGAATTTGTCTATATTAAAGCGCAAGTGCGGGGCGAGGAGCTGCATAAAATATTTGCAGTTCGGAAGCTCGACCCTTCGTTATAATACCATGTAGAATTGTCGACTAAGCTTGGTTATCCATTGTCAACGATTCAGGAGTACCTTCATTGTTCACTGGCACTAATCGTTTTAGAACAGCGACTTTAGCTGCACCTTGTATATATATATTTTTTTAAATTAAATTTGATTTTCTTCCAGTCTTTTTAATGCAATCCTCTCGTAAAACTGTCTGAGAGTTTATATATTTTTTTAAACGAGCTATCAAATATATACGTGACGTTCCTGCATGTCGTCAATTGACCACCAGATACCCATTTGGCCTTAAGCCCCCTCGCCAGCATCCGTAGACTTTCATCATAAAATACGCACAATATGAAGGCTTTCCGATGCCTTCCGTTAACCGAGGAGGTTCTATAATTAAATTGCGGCATCGAAATGAAGAAAAACGGCCCTGCAGATTCCGTCATGCGGTTTCGGAGAGTTATGGACAATTTGATACAATGAGCACGAAAACAGTTAATAAAACGTTGTGGTTTACGGTGGGTAAATAATTTGACTGCTTGAAAAGAAACGAGATATTAACAGCTACTGCGTAATTCAATCTACGGTGAAAGTTTTATTGAAGCAGCATTTTATATTTTAAGCCTAAAAAATGTAGCGAATCTGAAGATATCTTGAAATCGATTAAAATTGTATGCAAATTCGATAGCTGATGATACACGAGAATCATCTAGAAAGTAAGATTACAAGGGCTCATGGGGCCGGGGGATTTTTTTGTTTCGAAGTTGTTGTGTAGTCCTAATGGTCAGTTTGTTTAGTCCCGCGTATTTGTCGCCCATTTTGTTCAGTCCATTCCTCTGAGAGAGAAATGGTAGCCGTTCTTCCGAAACCAAAGATGAACAAACAACCAGAAAATCCAAAGGCGTATCGGATCATAGTGTTGCTTCTCACGCTAGGAAAACTCCTGGAGAAAACTATAGCGTATAGGATAAATACTGCTCTTGAGGGAGACTATCCACTATCCGGAAAATAGTTTGGCTTCATACCTAGGGCATGGCCATTTTGCAGCATACCTGACAAAAATAATAATAAAAGATAGTTCGGACTGTGTGTGCGGAGATCCTTTCGTGGACGCGGATCACGTTTTGTGGTCATGTTTGGACATGTCCCCCGAGAGAAAGTCGCTTCTGTGCCGTATCAGAGGTCCTGTTTCTGGACCTCTTGGCCACAGGGACTTTGTGTTATAGTTTCGAAGCCTAATGCGCCTTGGACGGATATTATTTTTAGTATCCTTCCTCTACCATAACATGTCACTGAGGGTTGGCCATATATTTATATCAACCTAGGTGTGAATAATAAAAATAATAAAAAAATTAAAAAAGTCCATTCATCTGTTTTTGACTTTGCAGAATAATACCGCCGCGAATATGCATTGGAAGTTTGAAGCAAAATTGCAAAAAATTGAAGAACATGTGCGAAATAACTGACGTGTGATGCTTGACAACCCTCACAAAGAGTTTCCTGGCATTTCTCGAAGTCTCCTTGATGATATTGTGCCAGAAAAACTTGGTTACAAGAGGTTGTATGCAAGATGTGTGTCCAGAATGCTCACACGGGAGCACTGTCAAAATCGCAACGTGAATTTTTGGATCGTTTTGCATGTGAGAGATAAACTTTTTTTGGAATCTATCGTGATAAAGGATGAGACGTGAGTGTGTTATGATACTCGCATACGAAAGCTGGTTCCTCGACTACAGTTAAAAGCTGAAAAATAGTTTAATTTTAACTTTCTGGGTGACCCTCATAAATTAATAAATGCAGAAAAAGCAAGATATCTAAACAATGCTGAAAAAAAACCGATTGCAATATATAATTTATAGCAATTTCGGCATCAGAACAAATAGGTCTTGATTAGGTCCAATCAATAAATCCATCGCAAGTCATGATTTAGTATCTATTATACGGTAAATTAACATAGTGGATTAACAAGAAGACCATCGTCGATTTAAACCGGAGCCAGTCACAATAGATCACTTTTTAACTTTCACAGAGCTAAAATCATTACAAAAAAATGGTAGACACAATTAATTACCCATGCTCTGGTATCCGAATAAAGTGCCGTTATAAGATTGCATTGATAAAACACAAGGAAACACATATTATTAGCGTTTTTTGTGCAATCAATAAATAGTCTTGATCGAAAGCATGAATCATGAAATAGAACCCCAAAGGCCTGCAGATAGATCGTGAAAAGTTTTAAATCTCAACGAAAAGATATATCGATCCGAGGCATTTTGTCGCAGAGTTATTGCAAAAATTTCAGAGAATTTCATTGGATTTATCCAAAAAAAAAGCAGCGGTTATCTATTGGGACTATGAACAAAAAGTGGCCAGTTGATTAAGATCCAACTGCGAGACTCTGCGTTGGACCCTTTCTTCAAGATGATGTTGTAATAAATGTTCAATGATATTTACCGTCGATAAGTGAATCGTTTTTAAGAAATCATGTTCACCAACTTCAAAAATAGAGTTTTGAGAAAAAAAGTGATTAAAGTGTGACTGAAATGACTTTCACTTAAGAAAACTAAACTTTCATCCGGTACCCCTAATACACATAATGAATATCAAAGGCGATCATACTAACGCTGATATTTTCGTAGTAATTAAACCATTATCGACTAATATAATCAATAAAATTGCCTTCGGCATTTTTAGCAAGAAGCAGGCGTGGTCTCAGCTGTCAGACATTTAAAATATTAACTATTGAGCTTCATATAAAACAGCCTTTTGTTTAATATCTCAATTAAGAAAGGAAGACCGCCGTTCATGTACTTGTTAATACCAAGAAATCCCAAAAGATCGCAAATCATCTTCCATCCATGCGTGCTTCGAACACATTGGAACGGACATAAAAGAGCTTTTTATGCCACACCTCATGAATCTTTATTATGGTCCTCTTCCACGTTGTTGTTTTTGCAGACTGACTGATGGCTGCCGAAGAATAATTGGATCTACCATGGGCGGAGTACGATAGAAATGTCCAAGCTTTCCAAATTTTTCTGCTTCGATCCTCATTAAAATGTTCTCGTCTGCGACCCCGGAACTGTGCCGAATTCGCGACATTTTTCTTCGCCAATTAAAAGCTTGCTCCTCTGACTTTTTGTCTAAATAGTACATCGTTTAATTGGCATGCCGTATTCGATTTCTCGTGTGTAATTGCATAGGCGGCGATAATAATCGAAACGAATCATTTCGCCAAAAGGACGAAGAAATAAAACTGGACAAACGATGGGAGGGATCCAACACGTATTTACCCAAAGAATAAAGTACCGGACTAACTGGTTAAGAAAGCTCTGGTCTTCTTCCTTGTCTGATCTGGTATTAAATTCGCCGCAAGGTTCTTCGCGCTTCCAAGATCACCCAAATGTTATCCCAGGGCTGTGATTGAATCGATTTATGATAATCCAAGAAATCATGTTTTTTTCCTGCTAAAAATATCTTTTGATTGATTAAATACAACAAACTTTTATTGATTTTGATTTAATATTTTAAACCTCATTGAAATAATCTACTGTATTTGATCTATAACAATGGTAAACTGGTTACTCCTATGCGCCCCCAATTGAAATAATTCATCAATGCTTTAAAATTGGAAAAGCAATCAACAGCTTTTGTATATTGATCCATAGTGCAGAATATAAAATTGGTATCCATTTTTAAAACCAGAATTTATGGATTATTTAATATTGACAATAAGCATTTGTAGCGTGGGCGATTTACCATCCCCACGCATAGCGCTGTTAACAGCGCCATCTCTTGTGGCCCTATGGAGACATTGCACCTGCTCATCGACCGATCGCTCCTTGCGCGTGCGCCATTGCCGGTTGGGAGTAACGCGCAGAAGTCGGGGAGTCGTCGGTTAACCTTGGCTGCGGGAGGTCGTCCCTCCTGCAGCCAGACCTCTCTCTCTCTCTATCTGTAGTGCGGAATAAATATTTATCTGGCGAAGAGAATCTTTCCATTCGACGCCCTTCGTATTCCCATCCATTCGTCCAGAAATATGGCAGCCCGATAGAAGAACGGACCCGTGGGGGCGGTCAATCATATAAGCTATGTTATTTTTAGACTTACAGTCTATCCTTCTATGGCGTCCACTTCGTTTGCAGCGTTTTTTACGTAAGCAATGGATAAAATACGTTATGTCAATGTCCAATTATAAATGTTGTATGAGTGCCTAACTTTCTATAGCGTCTAAAGCTTGGTCCCTATCTCGACGCTATAGAAGGGTTAACTGTAATTAAAATGAGCCACTAATTATTGTCTTTATTTTTCAGAAATTCCAACATCGAATCGATGAATACATAAAACGACTATATTCTTTATAATTTTTCCTCACCTCCCGACGTTGTTCGCGCATCCCCAAATTAATTTTAATTAATCACAGACTATGGGAGTCTGTGGGGACCACTTTGTAGATATATTATCTATAAGGACGCCTTTCTTTTCCAATTACTGTTGATGATAAAGAAGAAGACATCCCATCTCCTGATTTGATTGGCTCCCTTTTATTAACCCGTTGATGAGTAATCGCACATGTGTTGCGATCGAACTCGTTTAATACAGAAAGAGTCATACAATGATGACAAAGTCTTGCCGTAAAGGTGCCCATACACGTCTAAATATTCTCAAGTATTGCGATACATAGCGCTTCATTTTCAATGCTATGCTTTTATTTCTTTTACAATACTGTTATTTATTTAAATCACATTTTATTGTTTAGGTTTGAATTAAATTTTCGACCAAGCTTCTCTAACCCAAAGAATCACTTGTATTTATATAAAGGAATACGCTAAGAAATATGCTATTTTAACTGATCAAGCAATTGGGCCTATAAGGGCTTTCTATAATATCATTTTAACCCTTTGATGAGTATGTACTCACATGTTGAGTGCGTACTCGAATGACCCGGAAAGAGTATGCACGCACATGGTCCGCTCCATAGCGCTTTATTTCAAATAAATACGATTGATTTACCCTATTTATATATCAAAATCACATTATGTACAGTTTTTAATTTAAAAAAAGCCTTCAATCTATTACCAATTTGACATACTCGTAACAAGAAATGCTTATTTTTTTCAATGTCCAACCCTGATTCAATCCTGTTTTTATGATGTTCACTCGCAGGTCATCATGTCAGATCAATAATCCGCAGAGGATGATAGCGAACATGCAAAACCAAATGAATCGTTTATGTATCTCAACGTCAAAACATTTGGGTCCATTAAGCGAAATTTATTTCATCATTTGCACATTAAAAACGTCGACTTTGACCCTTTTGGTTTCATATTGCAGATCTTGATGCAGCTCTTTGATAACCGATGATCTTTCCACTTCTTCAAAAGCTTTTACAAGATTTATATTAGTCTCCTCTGGCGGTTGATGTGATTGCAAAGCGATTGCTCAATATCAATGTAATTTTGAATATATCTATGGGATTTTTTATATATTCATAACATAACATAACATCATAAACGTTTTTTTTTTATAAAGCTTTACTGCCTAAGTCATTAGAAATAATAGTGTTCATAAATAGTATTAAAGGAAGTATATCAATAACTGAAGCGTGAGTGGCCATGAGAATGTCTGAATCTGTTCTGGTCATAATTTAAAGCACAGTTACCGTCAAAGTTTTATTTACAATCATATTTTTGAAGCAGGGTAAAAAAATCAATCAAAGATTTGGTCCCGCGTGTTTGTCGGCCATTCTGTTCCATCCATCAGAAGCTCGTGGAAATTTATGGTGGTGATGTGATGAGTCAACAACATGTCTTGTAGTGGGTTTAGTTGTTCAGAGAAGTCAGTACTGATACTCACAACGAGGCAAGGAGTAAGAAACCATTAGTTGTTACTAGTCGATCCGGGATCCTGGGCAGTTTTAGGTGCTCATGAATCCCGGGATTATTAAACGTAATGCCAAAAAATTCGGGATTGAACACCTCACCAGCACGATGAAGGCTACTAAATCGAGACATTTCCGCCGAAATTTGGACGCTTGAAAACAGTGACGTAACTACTAATTGGCGAGCTTAGGCGATGCCTAGGAGCAGTAACTGTCTAATCTATGTATATATATACAGTACATATATGTTTTTCAAATTATTATATTAACCTCTCCCTACCGGTGATGTATTTACTACACCTCGACTCTAATAATGGGAATATCGATATGAAATATAATAGATACGGAGTTCAGATTTTTTGTATTCCTCCGTAATATAATTACGAATTACATCAAAGTATTATAGTATGTAAGTATTAATCTGCAGCGACGGAAATAAATAGTTTGTCGGGAAATCGGGAATTTAGCGAGTTTTAGTCTCAGCAGAAAGAAATTTTATCAGTCACATTGATGGTGCTATACGAAAATGGAGGATCACGTGGTCATCAACTCGAACTAGCATTTAAATATCTGATGATGATACCTCCAATGAGTGTGGAGGCTGAGCGTGCATTTTCAGCAGCAAGTTTCCTGGCTTCCAAAATCAGATCCAAGCTAAATAACGAAACACTCCCGGGATGGGAATTTTGGCTCGGGATTGGATTCCCTAGTTATTACAGACGAACTTGTGCAAAAAATTGAATAACAAATGAGAAATGACCACCGTGTGATGCTTGACGACCTTCACGAAGAATTTCCTGGCATTTGTCGAAGTCTCCTTGGTGATATTGTGTTGAAAAAACATGGTTATAAGAAGTTGCGTACGAGATAGATGCCCAGAATGCACAGGAGGGAGAAGTTTCTCTGTACTCTATTGTGATGAGAATACAAAATACCACCACCAAAATACCCCAGAATTCAAAATACCACCTAAAAAGAGCTGACGGCGGAAGTCTATGATACTGGCATAAAAAACCTAGTTGTTGTAACTGTAATTTCTGGATGACTCTTAATACACTTATTCTGAAGAATCTTACATTGGCTGAATTCATGAAGATTTATACTCAAGTAGAAATTAGTTCATACGATGAATGATAGATGAGATTAATAAGTATCGAAGTTTTATTATACGATATCAAAATGTCTAAAAAAAACTTTCTACAACATCTTAAAACCATTTAATCGCCGACAATGCTAATTTATTAATGCAATGACGATGTTTAATTACTATAGTGTCATATTGGAAAACGCCGCTCATTAGAACGAGTTAATTTGTTGTGGAGTGCGTAGAAAAAATGAAGATGTATGCCTTGGAACCTGAATACGACATTTTTTCCATTTGAAATGGAAAAAGTGAAAATTTACATGACGAAAGATTCCATAAGTGTTTATGAAGAAGAATTTTATTAACTACTTTCACTAGTATTGCATTACTCTGGCGAGAAACGAGAAACGAAGTCAGGTTTGTTCGGAAATGCTCATATCCATATTCATCAATTTAGAATGACGATATTTGAAGTAAGTTCAATATTACGTCATCTAGCTCACATGCCAAAAATATTCAAAGATATATATATTGGTACTTCCAGAGAAAAACACCAACGTTCATTATACGAATACGAAACAAGTAGAAATACGTTGGACTTACTTATTTTTCAAACATCTGCCATCGCCTGCATCCACGTATTACAACGCGCGCTTAACACATTCAACACCGCTATGTTTCAAACAAAATATCACCTGGAGTCCGCTCAAGTTTTGAAGAATTAGCGGAATAATCAAATTATTACTAAGTGCATTTGGCATTTCAACCACATCCTTTATATGCGCATCTTTATATTTAAAATGAACAAATCAATCAATATCGAAAAAAAAAATCAAAAAGTTACTTTTTGATATGAATTGTATGTAAAGACATTGATTAAATGACACGTAAACACACGAACAAAACATAAAGACACATTCAGTTAGTTCGATGCGAGCATCAACAAAGCACATGAACACACAGGGTATGCGTGCATGCTTCTCACATGGATAGCTGTATGTGGGCTGCTCACGCCCAAATCATTTTAATCATCTGGTACAATTTCGAATCTTTTCAAATTTAATAATCGACCAATTCGGCACATTCGGCATTATATGCTGCTATTTTTAAGCCAGGAATTGAACAACACCAAGACCACAAAAGCCATAAATAAAATTTACGGTAAAGTGTTACCATTTGAAAGACGCCCCTAGAACTGGAAAACCCTTAAAATTGATGACGACATATTTGAGAGCTATTGTGGAAACAGAGCAAGTAATGCATTCACCGTGATTGATAGCTCAAGAGCATTTAAAATGTATCAGGAAGATGAATCCAATGGAGAGTTGGATGCCGCACGAACTGTCCGACGATAAAAAGAAGAGGGACAAAACAAAAACTTCGTCCTTTATTGCACTGAATGTAAATGGAATGGAATGTACATGTAAATGGTTTTAGCTGAAACAAAAACTGAGATATTCAGGGAATTCACTGTTCATTCATTATTCGCTTTCAAAGCACAACTGAAGTCGAAAATCATATTCGTACATATTTTGAATTAAAACCAGGAGAATTTTTCAAAAGAGGAATTGTAAAACTCAAAAACCTGTAGGAAATAAAAGTTATCAATGAAAGAAATTATGTTTTTTAAGATTTCGTACATAAAAATGAAAATAATAAATGAATTCTTTCATTGTTTAACAATCGGCAAAGACTTTTCGATACACCTAATATTACATCATATTTTAACAAATCTAGAACAACATAAAGCATGTTTTTATTATTAATTATACGCTAAACGCCTAAAACCAAGCGTTTTTGCGGACACGCATTTTCAAGTGAGCGGACCAGAATGAGTTCAATATTACCGATCCATCGCTTTGATTCAGATTTAACCTAATTTTTTAGAACAGAAAAAGTTTATATTAATATGATTAATTAGTTGTACAGACATGATTAAAAATCCTTTTGAAATAGTCTTAATTAACATCACTTTATTCCAATCCTCTACCCCTAAGTAAATCATACAGAGATCAGTTTCGTCAGATGAAGGATATGCAAAACATTAATTACTTGACTCCATTTATCTCCATTTTATATTTCGAAGAGCTTCCAGCCAAATAACAACATTATAATGCGGTTCACATCGTTACGGATACGTATCATTTGCCTTTATGTGTCCTTTATTATGAGATTTTCACTAATAGTTATGGCACCCATTGTGATTGCGATTCTCGAAGATTGTGACCAACGACCCGTGTTTATTAAACACGAAGGGAGCATTGTTATGTCATGACCGTTAACCATTTCTTAAGCCTGATTTAGAAGATTTAATTGGTTCTTGCGATTGTTACGTTTCTGATGATGATGATGGCTATACCGCTGCATTTTGAAAATATTTCATAACTCCCGGTTGCGTAATTGAAATACAGTTATTAAAAATGTAACTATTATGGCGCATCGCGGTGGTGGGCGATTAATTTCGGCGAAATGGCTTCGTATTTGGCTTGTTTGAGGCAATTTTTCGCAAACTGAAAGTTGAATGCAATTTCGGCCAGATTTATTGCCTCACAAGTGAGGTTTATTGAACTTGGAAATTTGCAAGTTTGTATGATAGAAGAATGTGGAATAACATTGCGGGATTGAAGGCACGTTGCCATGAATAACTGCATCGAAGGATCATTATGACTATTATAATTCCGTTGTTCCCATTGGATAATCGGTAATGATAACATTGCTGATGCTTCGATGATTGCATTGGAATATGCTTTGAAAGTGGTTATAAATATTAGATTTGAATTTCACATACTTTATGAACAAAATATAGGGAAAACCTAAAAAAAATGGTGATTTCATTATGAATGTCCATTTAAAATATAATTTATATTTAAGAATCCTAACGGTTTCGCGTTTTTATCGACCATTTTGTTCAGTCATAGTAAATTCTTCCGATGGAGAAGTCCTCGCACGCTCTCACTACCTCCAAAATACGTACTGAAGGAGGAGACTATCAGTAATTTTTGACAATTAATTTGACAAGAACAAGTGCGAAAAGACCGTATTTTTTCTAATATTAGATAAAGCGGAAAGAAATGTCATTTTTTTTGGTTGCATCTTTGCCGTCAGTTTGCCTCGTGTTGCTATTGAGTGAATACATCAAGGTTGGTGTCAATTTGAAGCTCTATTGTTTGTCTTACTTTTTCAAATATTTATATATTTTTTTAGCCATAGTGAAAATGTCCAAGCCAGAAATTGATGAGACCCATTTGCGATCTTGTTTATTGTTTTTATTCCACAAAGGATTAAAAGCTAAAGAAGCTACCCAGAGCATCTGTGATATATATGGCAACATATTGAATATTCAAAAATGTCATATATGATTCAAAAAATTCAAAAGTGGCGACAGAAATTTGAAAAATAAACCAAAATCAGACCGATCTCCAATAATCGATGATGACGCATTAAATTCTCTGGTAGAATCTGATCCTCGAAAACAATAAAGAAATTATCGCTAGACATCGGCTGTCCCTGGTCGACAGTAAAAGATCATTTGAAAAGACTCAAGGAAAAACATAGACAGGGAATTTGGGTACTGCACGAGTTGTCATCAACGGTCTTGGAACAACGGACAATCATTTGTTCGTCGCTATTGTCCAGGTATGAAACCGATCCATTTTTAAAAAGGATCGTTATTGGGGATGAGAAGTGGATCCTCTACAACAGTCCGAGAACAAAAAAACAGTGGCTTTCTTCAAATCAAGTAGCTGTTTCTACTCCTCAACCGCCATTATCCTTGAAAAAGGTCCTCCTTTGTGTTTGGTGGGATTTTTTTGGCGTAATTCACTACGAATTATTAAAACCTGGCCAAACTGTCACGGCAGAGCTATATGTGCACAATTGGATAGGTTAAAAGCGGAAATGCTAAAAAAGCGATCAGTGCTAGTTAACAACCAAATAATAATATTACAGCATGATAATGCAAGAACACACGCAGCAAGGATTACGCAGAACAAAATAAGGGAGCTGAATTTGGAAGTGCTGCAACATCCACCATATTCTCCTGATATTGCACCTTCAGACTATCATCTTTTCAAGTCATTAAAACATTCGCTTCGCGATAAAAAAAAATCACTTCTGTGGAACAAGTGGAAAATCATTTGGATTCTTAATTTGGTGGAAAACCGGCCGAATTTTACGAATGAGGCATTAAAAAGCTACCTAATATGTGGAGGGCGATTATAAATAGCAATGGACATTATTTAATTGAATAATATTGTACAGCTTTTATTAAAATATTTTTTTCCTCCAAATAACAAAAAAATGACATTTCTTTCCGCTTTGCCTAATATATCTCTAATATAATGTATAATCTCACACATTTTTTTCTGGTTTGATCCTCAATACTAAATTTTCGGATTCATCTATTAATATTTTTAAATAGACTTGGGTTGATATGTAATTAATGCATATTAATATTAGAAATCAAAAAAACCTGTATTTACCATGGCATTTTTCGGCATATCTAAATATGATACCAATTTTTTCCGTTGTTAAATATTCAAATTTATGAATGAAAATATTTTTTAATTCACATTTTCTTTAAATTGAGCCATTATTAAATATTGTATGAATTCAAAAACGCCACAACCACATTGCTGTGAATAATATATAATTTAATATCGAAAGTCGAATTTGCATTTGTTACAATACCATGTGCTGGTAACCGTGTACTTATGGTAATACGTAAGCAATTTAAAATGTATGAAAACTGATGTGGAATGGATCAATAAGGTAACATAATGTATCCTTCCTCTCAAAGTACTATATCCATTATCACACATGTACTTCATATGAGAGTTTACAAGAGATGAAAGATTTTCACGTGGTTATGTTTCATCAACATTATTTTTACAATATAGATTTGAGCCTTCAACTTCAACACAGCAAGAATCCAAGTAAAGTTAACCCTTTTATAACGTCCACTTCATTTGCGGCGTCTTTTACATAAGCAACTATTAATCACTAGCACTTGTTAACAAACTAAACACGTACACATTTTGTACGAGTATGTACTTAGCTTTCTATAACGTGGTCCCTCTCTCAACGCTATAGAAGGGTTGACTGTGCTAACCCAATATACCGTAATTTTGTATATTACTAATGCTAATATCAAGGGATTGTTTGAATATTAATGATCTTGACTATTAATTACATCGCCTTAGTTAAAACACTGTTAATCTTCCGGATCCAAAGACTTCTTCAAAGGCGTTTTCTACGGAAATTCATGCTTAATTACCTGAGCAATAACCACGATCACATTCAATACGTGTGTAAACAGAAGCACATGTATTATTATGAATCTAGTTTACCTCCGCCTAATTGAACTTTCACTTCCCGCCTTTATGCAAAAATCATGAATTTAAAACACATAAACGGTCATCAACAACACGGCCTATGAGCAAATTGTCGTATCCGTGTTGTGTGAATTTCGTCAGTCCAACATCTGTCATATTTATTTGGATAATCGGCGAAAAAGAATCATAAATAGAAACTGTCCCAGTTTGGCCATATGCCATATCGATTGCGTTCGCACACTTCAAGCATGGTGTTTTCGTGATTGTTATTCATATTTCTCCACAAATAATCTATCAACACGCGATGCAGCCTTATTTAGATATGATGTATTAATAAATTGACACAATTTTGAATTGGATCATACATTAGTCCATTCTAGATAAGGTATTTTCAGCGAAAATCGATTGCGAGAAGAATGAAATGCTCTATATATACTTGTTAAGACATAGGGTTACATCTATGCGCATCTTTCATGTACTATTGTAGATCTTTAACCATATGATTTATTGGTTTTAATAAAAGGATCTAGAGCGATTATCGCAATTATGCATCGGGCGAAGACAATGTTATGCGTAACCCGACGGGAATGTGTTAATATCAATATGATAATAATAAATGCATTTCTTCGAGCAACATCTCTAGTCATTATTAGCTACAAATCTACAATTTATTTTCTGCTGAATGATATTTTCATTCAAACTGTCAATGTTATCTAATAATGCTTAGCTGAAATATTAGGTTGGGGAATAAGTTCGTAGCGTTTTTATATTTTTTTTTGTTTTACAACAATTTTTTGCTTTTTCATAAAGTGTATAATATTCATTCGATAGAACTCTTTTTGTTCTACAAATCTGTGTTAATCGTCTTTTTGAATAATATGATTTTTTATTACCTTTGAGTCTTAAAAATGGAATATCCAGGTGGTAAAAAGCAACATTTTTGACACCTACACTTCTTCAGGGGATGAGAAACGGTACCTATACATAAACACGAAGCAAAGAAAGGAATGGGTGGATCCAGGAGATGCGCCAAAGCTGAGAGTCAAACTTGACCTCCATCCAAAGAAGACCATGATCTGCGTTTGGTAGGACAGGGAGGGCATAGTGCACTGAGAAATGCTCAAAAGAATACCACGGTTAACAAGGAGCCTTACAAAGCTCAGCTACTGAAAAGATCTTCTTCGCGACAACGCCAGGCCCCATGTTGCACAAATCATCAAAGCCGCATCCCAAGAGCTCAAATGAGAGGTTCTTCAGCATCCACCGTTCCCTGTCGAACCACATAAGAGGCGTTTCTTTCAACAATGAAGACGACCTTAAAAACTGGCTCAACAAATTCTTCGATACCAGACCGGGTGATTTTTTAACAGAATGGCATCGACAAATTAATCGAGAGGTTGTAGGAGGTACTAAACAGCAACGACGAATACATAATCAATCAATTAATTGTTAAAACTATTGATTTTCGTTCAAATAAAAGTTTTTGATAAAAACGCTACGAACTTATTCCCCAACCTAATATAGATCCTGATTTTTTTTTGAATCCAATATAACTTCTTATTTAATACTGTCTAATCAATAATTTTTGATAATGCTAAAAAATACACGTCAATCAATTACAAGTTTTGAGCATTTATTTTTCAAGATGAAGATGAATATTTTTTCCACTGAGTCTCTGGCGCTTAAATGGTTAAGAATGCGTTACTAACACAAAGTAAATTTGCGATGAACCTCCGATGGTGATCTTATTTTGCTTTTGCATTCCTTTCAAAATCTGGATCATTCGCTGCAATCTGATCGACGGTTTCGATTATCGCAACCAATCTTTTATTAACACAATCCGATCCGCTCACTTGAAAATGCATGTTTTGCGCAGCGCTTTTTTAAGTCTGTTCATGTGAAAACGTACATTTTGTAGTTTGAGCTTTTAAAGTTTTTTACAATCAAATTTAATAATTTGAACACGTTTTTCGCCCTATGGTGAATCACGACATTGGAAATAAAGCACTACACGCAACATGTGCGGGCATACTCTCTCTGGATCACTCGAGTGCGCCCGCAACATGTGCGTGCATGTTCATCAAATGTTTAATAGCATGGACACTGCTAATACATAAAGCAAACATAGATTTTTTTTGCTTAGAACAGACCGCGTTATATAGAATCAGCGTTAATCGAGGAAGCACTAAACGAGGTCTTGCTGTGAGTAAATGTTCGATTAAGATCAAAGGATAGATAGCTCAATCTAATCTTAGTTCAATTTTGGAGCGTTTTTTCTTCGTTTGTGGTTGTTTTTCTTCTTTCCGACGATGAATGGAATCGCAGTCTCCAAAAAAAAGAGAAAGTAAATTTTAAAAAAAACCGAATACGACCTGCCGCAGTGTATTATTACGCGTACAACATCCGCGTTGTCTTCCATAAATTTATAAGTGTTATTATCCGAGGCATACAAAAGCTGCAATCACATTTTCGCCATCACTTCAGGAGTATGTTCGTCGAGAATAAATTGGCATAATCATTGGCCGATAGCCGCACGAAGACAATGACCAGTTGCCGATGGCACGCAAAAGGGTCATCCGAAGACACAACGGTCACGATAATGATGCAAATAATGATATTCAATCAATATTGCTCTGTTTGTTTTCCAGTTCAATAGAACGTATCTAAGAGGTCTTTTTTAGACGTGAATCACAAATTCCGCGATCGCCATCCAATTACATACTAACTAGTCTCAATATTCGCAAGTAGGCAACGAATGGTGCGCGCTATACGAGGGTGATACCAGAACTATCAAAGCCGAGCTAGATTCTACTTTAGGGGGAGTCTGCTCCTTCGTTTACAACAGTAAAATATTGGATGGCAGAATTTAAACGAAGCCGTACGAGCTACCAAGACGAACATCGTAGTGATCGACCAAAGGAGGTGACTAAGTGCTGTATATCGCATATTGACTGAAAATTTGCACATGACAAAGCCGTGCGCAAGACGGATGCCGCGTTTGCTCGCAATGGATAAAAGCAGCGTCGTGAGGATGTTTCAATCGAGTTTTTGGCGATGTTTCACAGCAACAAGGCCAAGTTTTTGCGTGGATTTATAAGCATGGATGAAACGTTAGCCCATCACTTAACACCTGAGATAAAGGAACAGCCAGGACTGGAAGGCGATTTCCATATGAAAGAATTCCTCAAATTGTGGTTTCGCATTGCCTTCCACATCAAAAAATCATTATGATTAAATTGCAAATAAAGCATATAAACTATCATGTTTATCGCGCACGATTCCAATTCAATATGATTAAAAAATGTTTGCAGCCTCTGAAATCACAAAATAAGATCTCCGTTATGTGGGCACGTCCATCGGAAATTCGTTCGTATTATGCCATTTTAAATTGTACTATCTGAATGGTGCATCGTCGTGTTTGCACAAGGAAACAGTGGCTAGACCGCCAGCACCCTAATTTGGATGATGGATCATTGTGGTCAAGAAATTGGACCAATTTTATGCAGATACGAGGGAAAATCGTTGTTTTGCGATATATATGCATCCAGAACTGTTAACTGGTTAACGAGTGTCTATAAAAGCGGTCGAGTAATAGCCCTTACAGGCCGTACGCGTCTATAGCCGCAATCAAATATTTTGATTCCAGTTGCTAAACTGATAAAATACACGCACGTTGGGTAGTGACGCGCAGGAAGTGGAAGTTGGGAGAGTCATCGGTTAGCCTTGACTGCGGGAAGTCGTCCTTCCTGCAGCCAGATCTCTCTTATGCAGAATAAATAGTTATTTATAAAAGAGAGTGTTTCTATTCGACGGCCGTCTATTACCATCCATTCGTCCAGCAACATCACGGACCGATAGAAGAACGGAGCGCTGAGGGGCTCTGCCCCCGAGAGCGCCCCCGCCTCAACGTTACAGGACTATAGCCAACCATTTTGACATGATTTTTCATGGCGAATTTATGTTTTAAAATGTGGTCGGCAGGCACACCTCTTAGGTTTGAAGCCATGATGATTGAGCTTCTATTCCGATCGCTTAATCACACTACAAAAAAAAATAGGAACATAATAGAATCAAAATAAATCCTATTTATATCCCATGATATCTTTTTGCATGTTGCCTATGTTGCAAAATTACAATAATCGTTTTAGACATTTATATTAATGAAAAAAAGATCAGTTTTTATTCTTCTTTGGTTTTGGAGCATTCACGTGGATGGTCAGCATTTTCATAAAGATAATAAAGCGTCTTTAAACCCAAATTACTAAACAAGTCAACATTTTTCAATGATCATATGATCTAGATCAGTTTTGGTAATAAATAAATTGCTGGCAATGGAACTGCAATGAAACAAAAAGCAAAAATATATGGCAGCACAGCGATAATAAAACCTATGCTCGACGCCATTATTCATTTTTGCAGGCGCTTCTTGCATATCCTTAAGTAGGGTTGCGGAGTGCGCAGGGGAAAAGACAAAGAGTCGACCGATAGTCTTGGCCGCGGGAAGCGCTCTTTCCGCGCGGCGTTTTGATCTCGCATTTTATAAAGTGTTTCTTGTGATTGTTTTTGATTATTTATGATTATCATTTCTTGTTTATTTGAATTTTGATGCCATAATTTGAAAACGATCGAAAGACAGAATTACAGCCGATGAAGGACTAATGAAGATGCGAATTTAATGACCGGTAGAAATTGTTTGGGAATACGGACAGCTCTTACTCTGACCCAGAGAGCAACGGATCAATTCGAACTTGGTTCATAATTGATAATCATACATAAATATAAGCACTAATTGGAAATATGAGCTTGACAAGGCATCAAACTATGTAAGAGCCAATTGCATTTTTCCAAAAGTATTCATGTTAAACGACCGCAACGACGGCAATCTTTTAGCGATGTTTGCGCAAAATGTGGAATCTTGTATCTGTGGCCAAAGGCTGTCCGGTAAACTCTTGGGAACAAAGTAGCATTTTGCGATGGTAGCGTGTAATTTGGTGTGTAAGGTGTGTTTTGTGGTTGTTCATAATCCACAAATAGTCATTTACCACTCAAAAGTATCGTGAATGATCGCCATGGAAGACGAAGAAGACATAATTGAAGATAATGGAGCCATGTTGATGGGGAGAAATCATGGGACATGTAAAATTAAATGCGCCATCGTTTTTTATTCTTCTTTAAATAACCAATTTAATCTGCATGCATTGAATACATTAAAAAAGTTGCGGATGCTTCAATTCTTAAATATGAGACCAACGTCGAATCTGATACCAACATTGGAGCATTTAGCTTTTATTGCTCGTTCAATTCTCATAAAATCAGAAAACGAAAATTGTTTGTAGGTAATCATGGAAGAAATGTTAACACATTCAAGAAAATATAAGCAGAGAAAAGATTAAGATGTGCTTCGAATCGATTCAGTTCCGATTTTCATTCCGGCAAAAATACGGGTTTTACTGCTTATCGGTTTTCGGTTCAGTTTCGGTTTTCAAAGGCTCAAACTGCAGAACACGCGTTTTCAAGTGAGCGGCCGTAATGAGTTTTAAGATAAAGGCATTGATACTGCTAATGCAATGAAGTTGTTCTTGAATTGTCATAGAAATTAATCATCCAAAAACACGTCTCTGTTTTGAGCGAGAAAGTCATTTCTTCATTTTTGAAAAAAAAATGATTAAAATAAATCAATTTCAAGAAAAATATGCAAACTTTCCATATAAATAAAGCACGAATTTAACCCTCATACGCTATACGTTGCTCACGTCGCTTTGCGGTAATCAGCTTTTATCGGATTCCAACTCTCCAATTTTTATCCATCTTTTTGAAATCAGATTGAGTTCGATTTGCTTCGACATACAGGCTGCTCCCCTAATATATTTTTTAATTTAATGCTATCATCTATATTCAATATATAGCATCTATGTTTAACTCAATTAATATTAACTCACTAATTAAAGGG
Organism: Stenopsyche tienmushanensis; assembly: GCA_008973525.1. Taxonomy (NCBI): domain Eukaryota; kingdom Metazoa; phylum Arthropoda; class Insecta; order Trichoptera; family Stenopsychidae; genus Stenopsyche; species Stenopsyche tienmushanensis. The sequence goes on from WACJ01000398.1 coordinate 135,065, forward strand.
TTAATACGGAATACACGCGGAGTTAATAAAAACACTTTCCTCCAGCAAGCCACGGTCGGCACTGTGCGAGCGACAGTGCTCTCTCTCCTTCGCAGCTTCTTATAAGCCCAGATGTTCAACTAGTCATTTGCGATCTACCGGTCAAAGCAAAATTTGGTCAATCCTGAAAACTTCTAGGAAATAAAAAAAAATATTTGCAGGCAATGATGAAAAATAAAATCCCGGCAGTCATTTTTTTTAGATTTTTTTGTAAACATCTCAATAATGCACTGTCATAACACATCATTTTAATGACATCTGGCAAGAAGAATTTTCCTTCACGCATATATGCATATAATCGTTCCTCAACCAAAAAGAGGTGATCTGAATCGACATTTTAGTATCATGCACAAACATTATAATCATGATTATCCTCAAAATTCAAAAATAAGAATAAGAATTCTTTAAAAAAGTTACCTTAATAAATATAAAAGGAAAAAAGGTTGGACATCCTTGCTGTAAGCCTATGTGCACAACAATCAAATACAACACCGCTGGAACTGTGAAGCACACAGTTCCATATAAGGATTTTTTAATATATTTTTCATTAAGTGGAAGATGGCTACTGAGATTAAGCTTGAAGATTATACAAGTATAAAGAAAGAAAGTCCGAATTGTGCTCTAAGCTTCTGAATACTTATTGACCGTCGATGTCAGATCTTGTTACAGTTATGAATCGCGCCGAGATGAATGTCAATGACAGGGAGACTGAGGCTCGTATCAATGCCTATTATACTCATTATGGTGTTACAAGTCCCATTTAACGGATCAATACCACATAGCTGGTATGGTCTTTTATTGATGATTTGCGTACACAGTTGACCGCATCAGCATTATGGTTAATATGGCGTCAAATGCACGCGCGAATAATGACGTTCGCGACGTGTGGACGTGAAACTATCGCGGTCTTCGTAGCCGATGAATATTACAGGTTTTGAGTCGTAAATTTACAAATTTTAACGCTTGTTAAATGTTCAGCCAGACCACCGATCGTTTGCTGATTTTCAAATTTAAAATAGCCAAGCATTTCTATGAAGATCAATTGGGAGTAGACTAGAGCTTCGGGCTAGTATGGATATCGGAATATCGATTGTGGCGTGTATAATCAATATCGGAATATCGATCAGTCTGTTCTTGATAGTAAATCAATAATTATTGTCGAACTCTACTTAAAAAAATCCTAATTTAAGCATACATGAAAGCAATGGAAAACCAATATACATACCATTAAAAATTATTAAGTCATTACTATGTATTTTGTTCTATATATTCGCTTTGTACCCTACCATACTGGGACTCCCAGATTTGAATTTGTTTCCTAATGTTATGTACTCTAATCTATTCATTCCAAACTTCTAATTACACTTATATTATAACAAAGTTATACAATTTTAAACATTACATTTTAATAATTTAAAAAGAATTCCCAGTATGAATCACTCAGAACTGAACCGAAAACCGGAAAATCCGTTATCCGAGTAAACCGTAACTGAACCGATATAAATGTTTGAAATTGAACCGAAACGAAAACTGAAATAACAAGCAAGCATCGGCCACCTCCCATATCAACTTCAATTTGAAAGGGTTTAATTAATTTTCTTTCCGATAGAATAAATAAGAGAAAACTAATAAATGATATTTATTTTGTTAGTTTTATTATAAATATGAACAAACATATAAACATTGATTTTAATATATAAGATCTACTGTAAGTTAATTGTACTATATCTGTATTAATTGAGAAAGTGCAAACAATATGTTGGCAAAGTTTTATCGCAATCGAATGAACGGTATGGCAGCGCATTAAATACAGACAAACAAACATTATTTTTTATATATTAAACTATATCTATGTTACTTGCGAAGTCATTAGCAATAAGTGGATGAAGCTTTAGTGTAATCCAATGAACGGTATGGCAGCGCATTTCGAACGAACAAAACCCAATTCATTTTTATATATTAGATTAATGATTTACTATCTTTCTTATTTCCCTTCATTAGAAACACATTTATTCGATTGAATAAGAAGCTTCTTGATCCCGTCCTAAAATATGCATTCTGCAGACTGTTTCTCGACTTTTAGACCTTCACGAAACTTTTGGACCCAATCAAACACTTGGATCTTACTTAGAGTGGTATCACTGAACTGTGTCTCAAGTCTCCTCGATATATCACTTCATTTCATGCCTTTGCTTACGAGAAAATGAATAATGACACGTTGCGCAACAGAGTATGCTACTTGTCTGTCTTCCTGTGAACACATAGTATCTTGTAAACATCTATCTAGATTGCGCGTATATCGCTACCTATCCTATGATGACGCGAGGAAAATGGAGAGTTTTTATATAGCCTTGGCTGCGGGAAGATGTCCTTCCTGCAGGTTCATAGTTGTAACCTCTCTCTCTCTCAATAAATAAAATATAATACCACAGACATTAATTGATATACATATTATATATGTATAGATGGATATTATGAAGCTGAATTATGCAATAAATTTGTTTATCTGCAGAGTTGCAAATTAAAAATATGAAACTTAAATATCAAATTCATTATGCCCTATCTTATATATAGCAGATCCGCGGTAATCCGACAATCATTTTGCAGTGTCGGATTTTTCAAATTGTCGGACTATAGAGTACTGCCCTAGAACCCTTGTAATCCGAAACTTTTGGAAAAAAGTACTTGTAATTATTATAGAATTAACGTCATGAACACAATGGCGATAGCATTTATAAAATATAAAAGATTCACAAAAAGATTCATTACAATTTAGGCGATCAAGAATAACATTGTTGCATTAACAACAAATTTTGTTAACCATTTGGCGACGAATGACTGCAATTTTGCGCGTTAATGTTCGTGCGAAAAAGACTGCCACACGATTCCAACACGATATATTAAGAGTGCATTATAATAAACAGCATTTCTTCGTTTAACACATCATTTTCTATATGCATCTCCGTCATTAATTTTTACCAGCTCAATTTTCTTCTACGCTGTGCATATATTTAACGACAAACAACACATAATGGCTCGTAAAATATGTCAATGAAGAAAATTGTGGGAAATACGCTACCATCTTCTTTCGAAAGCTCCCTCAGCAGACTGTCGCATATCCTCCGTTTGTTGCAGAAATTACGATGTCTTCGTGTGTCACGTATTCTTCGGCATCCTTGGACGATGCGTTGCAGCAGACCACATAAAAGATATTGATGAGTTCTCACATTTAACGAAATTGTCGAGCGTTTAGACGCCTCTTTGCATGCTTAATTTTTCCCACGGGAAAAATGTTCTGGAAAACAAAGGAGCATATCGCTGTTACGAGATTGATACGGAGATCGCTTGCGTTATTGTTATGGATTTGGATGATTCAATATCGCTAGCTGGTGAATTTCACTTTTTCGCCGGCATTCTTCGGCGAATTTTTGTTGCAGTTTTCGGTCGGGCGTTGACTTTGAAAACGATGACCGCATCACTCTTTAACGCCATATAAATTCCAACAACAAACAATAACCGGTTCGAAAGCACACGTGGACTTTCTAACATCCAATTTAATCGATCATTCAGATGACAATTGATCGCGATGGCTGTAAAAGCTGTTACTGAATGGAATGCGATTTATACTCCCAAATGTAGTAAGACTCATTTCACTCAAGCATGCGGTTTTGACCAATTTGGTGATCAACGTGTTGACAAATTTAATCCATGACTTTTTATATTTTTTCCATCGACACCCCATAATTGAAAAAGGATTTAGGTTTTGACGATATTAAATGGATATTTTCTTGACGAACCAAGTCTGACAAACATCCCATTTAACCCATTGATTAGTAATCGCGCATATATGCGCTCGGACTCAAACGATACAAAAAGAGTATTTTCGCACATTGAGTGCAGATTATGCATTGGAGATTAGTGAATAGGAGACAGAGACGAAGAGAATGTCTTGCATCTCATCATACACTCGTACATTGATGGCAAAGTAGTGCTGTTAAGTTACCCCCACACACCTAAATATTCTCAATTATTCTCTATTCCAATACAATAGCGTTTTTAGTCTGAGCAGATTTAATTCACCAAATTAAGAGCGATCCTTCCGACATCTTCCGTCTCTCTTTAGGTGCAATGTGCTATTTTAACAGCGTCTTCTTTTGTGGCGCAGCGGGGACATTGGACCTGCAATTACCGACCGATCGCTTCTTGCGCGTGAACCGTTGCCGGTTGGGTGGTGACGCGCAGGAGGCAGGAGTCGGAAAGAGTGTTCGGTTAGCCTTGGATGCGGAAGGACGTCCTTCCCGCAGCCGGATCTCTCTCTCGTGCGAATAAAATGTCATCTAGAGAAGAGAGTCTTTCAATTCGACGCCCGACCATCCCCATCCATTCGTTCAGCTACACATGATCCTAAAGAAGAACGATCCCGTGCGTTAGTGCGGCCATCCCGACGAGCGCGTGGGAGCGGAGAGCCACTCGGGGAATTTTGGGCACAATTTTTTGGTGCTTTTTTCAAGTTCGATAAAAAATAAAAATATATATTTTATACCAAATTTTTATATTTTCAGAATATACAAAAAATAAGAAATTAATTTAAAAAAATATAGGCTAATAAATATAAGAGGTAAAAAAGGCGTGTCCTGGTTGACACGATGTCATCCCTTCTAGTCATCTAAAATTTTTATGTTATATTTTCACAAAATGGCGACTGTTAAAAAAATTTTTTTGGACCTTATTTTTCATTTTTAATTTTTTTTAGCCAGTTAAAAACAAAATTTTGACAAAACTGGTTCCGGTAAAACTGGCTTAGTTACTTAATTAGTTATTTAGTTAAATAATTCAAATTTTGGAAATTTCTTTGGAAAATACATTCATCAAAGCTTAGGATTTAAAAAAAGTCAATCTTTTCAAAATTCCAGACCAGAATACCCCCTTAAGATAGAAGGGTTTTGATTTTTTCATATCCAGAAAATCATACTAAATCTGAATCATAACCGTCTATCGTAAATATTAATATCTATGATCTGAATATGAGCTCAAATAATTTTTACTGAACAACATCTTTCTGAATTAATATTCGTTTTCCAAAACAGTATTCCTTTATAAAAGCTACTCATGAATTAAACTCCAGGAAACGTTGATTTTATATATTGATTTTTTCCATTTGTTCATGGACATTGATAACTAAAATATTGCGCTCTGTTTTGTGTAATATATAATAAAATAGGCTTGCAACTGATGTAGTGGTTGTTTTATGCTATGTATAGACCCACACACTCTATGATGTAATTAACACTTACTTAAACTTATATTATGATGAATTTCTTCAAATTCAAATGAAGATTTAAATAATGTTGAAATTGGATAGAAATATGGGATATTTTAATATACTATAATTTAGCATGTGCTCCGTGGCTTTTTTTACGCGTTTTTCGACCATAATATTCAACGTTCTCATTAATTTAGCCTCGAAATTAAAAAGCATACTGCATTTTATCAACTCATGATAAGCTGACATAATTCAACGTGGAAATCGTGTAATATTTGCGCGCTTGGCAATTGCATGATGTGTGACACTTTTGAAATGTTTGGAAAGTTTTTCTACCATAACATTTCATAAGCAATTAAATGATGTTGGCTGAATGCGATGAGGATGCAATTTTTAAACGATCTTCAATGTAAACACTTGATTGGACGAAAACAGAGTTGATCTTATAGAACGCGAATTAGGCTCATTCAACACTTCTGCTCATTGCATTGTCCATTATATTACGCAACGCGGTGAGAGGTTGCTTTCTCCTCAAAAATGTCTATAAGTTTACGTATCAATTTTTGAAAAAATCATCCTCATTAATGAAAAAATTCACACTGTTGCTCTTAAATCACAATATACAGTGTAAATCATTCGGCGTATTCGGATAAATTCAGATTTGCTGTTAGATGCTGTAATCAATCTCACACTTGTACGATTGTATTCGGGCTCTATTCGTCAACAAGAGTGTTAAACGAGAAGAAAATTTCAAATTCGTATAAAAAATTTAATTTAGATTGTATTATGATGATGGAGGATTTTCCTATTGTGGCAAATCCTATTGTGACCAAAGCAAGTTCGAAAAAGAACGGAAGAAAACCTCGGAGAATTACAGAAGAAAAAGTCATATTAATATCAAACTCGTTCACTCCTCTTTAGTTTTGTGCAAGGCATCTATATATATATACAGTACATATATGTTTTTCAAATTGTTATATTAACCTTTCCCCACCGGTGATGTATTTACTACACCTCGACTCTAATAATGGGAATATCAATATGAAATATGATAGATACGGTGTTCAGAATTTTTGTGTTGCTCCGTAATATAATTACGAATCACATCAAAGTATTTTAATGTATAAGTATTCATCTGCAGCGACGGAAATAAATAATTTGTAGGTTGTTTTGCAAATCTGTGACTTCATCAAAAAACATGATTCCATGAAAAGTCCAAAAATGAATTTTACGCGCAAAATGGAGCAGGTCACATCGTGAAAGTAACATTATTAGATTGGCACTGATTCTTATATAAAAATTACTATATTATAAATTTGAGTCTTTTTAATTCATGCAATCGACGAAGGCACACTTTGCATTTTAAACAGCGACTTCCTATTAAATAATATCAGTAATTAGAATCGTACGAAGAAATGAATGGACTGCTTCCGATTGTGATCTAGTTTAATAAAAACCATCAACGATATCGCAAAAATCAGTCCAATATAGATCACTGTGTGTTTTCGGATATCAACAAACATCGGACACATTTAAAGTTTTAATAAGATTGTCGATTTTTGATCTATGCATAATCAGCGAACGGGTTGTTTGAAATTTATGTTTTTAGAAATCTAGTAATAATCGTCGACTTTTCACCGTATGGCACGGATTCGGATAATTTGAAAGAATCAATAGGCACGCTTTGAAAGAACGAGATTAGAAATTTGCTTATCAATAGTGAAGATTGATGGCGGACCGAAGTACTGGCTTGATGATTACGCGTACCGTTTGATCTAAGGCGTATTACCATTGTTTAGTAATAACCATCTAAAGAGATGACGAGCTAAAAATGAACAGTCGAAGTATGCGATGAATACGAGACGATGATGTGGTATATACGTTTTACAAGTGCCGAAAGACCGTATCAATTAATCCTTTCAATGCGCCACGCATCTTATGATGCGCGTGTATAATATCCGAGCACTGAGTTCAACAATGCACTTTGTTCGTGCGCTCGCTTTTTATCTCATATTTGTAAGAATCAATGGATAAATCAATTTTATATTAAAAGGATTCGATTACACGACATCAAAAGTGTTATTAGGGGGACCCGAAAGTATTCGAACATTTTGTCTGAGCTAAAATTAGATACAATATTCGTATTTCTACCACTTATTGTCCATATAAATCCACTTTTCCCTCAGGATCGCGCAGCGTAAGTCAATTTTGTATATTAATATATTAACCGTACGGGGGGAGCTTGCTGTCCAAAAAACGGAGGCCCTCTTTTTCACAAGCTTGCGCCCCCACCCCTGAGGATCGGGAGTTGCGAGATTAAACACTCAATATCAATTCGGTATTTGGGGGTGGAGATTGATGACAAGATCCGGTTTGTCATCCACACGAAGAAGGCGGCAGCGAAGGCGACCAGCATCGCAGAGAATCTGGCCATGTTGATACCCAACATTGGTGACCCAACAAGAAACAGGAGGACGAAACAGGAGCCCGTTAATATGGGCCTAAGCACTACAAATTGAAAGAACCAGGCTCAACATGGCTAGAGTCCAGAGAAGGAGCGCAATCAGAGTGGCTACTGTATATCTGCGGAGTTGTCCGGGACTGCCACACCATGGTGGTGTGGCAGTCTCGGACAACTCCGCTAAAGGTCGGTGGACGCATGAGCTAATACTGAACCTGAGAACCTGGGTAACCTGAAAGCACAGTCAACTGTGCTAACACCTGACCCAGGTCCTCACCGGGCACGGCTGTTTTGGTAGCTACATACACAAAATATGTAAAGAGGCCGGCCCGGAGTGCCACCACTGCGAAGTGGAGTACAACAATGCTGAACACACAACATTTTTATGCCCAGCATGGAGCACCGAAAAGGACATCCTACGGGAGGAGCTGGGAATCAGCTCGCTCTCCCCTGGCAACATGGTACCTTCAATGTTAACGGATGCTAAAGCATGGAATGCGTGGTGCAAATACACGACGCGCGCTATGTGGCAGAAGGAGGATGTTGAACGTACAAGACGACAAACTTTACCAGTAGAATGACATCCAGAAAGAGGCAAATTGAAAGCCCATGAGAAACACTTGTGCAATACTTAATTAGTAGCCGGGTGGCAGCCGAATAAAGGGGGGGAGGTTTAGTGGGTAAAAATCCTACACTATCACCAAAATGGTGGTGTCTTTTGAAGATTCCGCCCTTGGCGAAAAAAAAATCCTAGCCTAGAATTTTTATCAGATCACATTCAGATTCAACAATCAAGCCGAAGCAGAAATTCGTTTAATTATTTTTTTTTGCAATGAAAGCCAGAAAGTTTTTATAAAAAAAGAATCGAAATACTGCCAAAGCGATGGGAAAATTTGTACTAAATATTCAAATACTTTCGGGTCCCCCTGATGACTTTTGGATAGCTCGAACATCTTTTAAAGAAATGTGTAAATTAACTGCTCGAAGATGTATATTTATTATCGCATCCATGTTAACTCATTCGGGCCGCTCACTTAAAAACGCTGGTTTCACGTGGCACTTTGTATGTACGTTCGCGCGAAAACGCGTATTTTGTAGTTTGAGCATTTGCCGCACATACATTTTTTTTTCTAGTTTCTTAGTTATACATATTTAAAATATGTATGAGTATAAAATCCTTCCTGTGCTTATATTTTACTCTAACTCTGATGTGTTTTTAAGCAAAAAAAAGCCCTACCCTTGATCAAATAAGAACCTGCAAGTAAAATGCTCATCGTAGTTAATTTATTTTAGGTTGAGTTTAATTTATCAGTATAGCAGACCCGCGGTAATCCGCCCTCGATCTAATCCGGCCCCCTATAATCCGACACTCCAATACAAGTATAGCCCATATGTACGGTAAAACTGCGTCAATATGTAGATCACTTAACCGTAATGAATATTACGGTTAAGTTGACAAGTATGGCGTAGGATAATCCACAATTTATGATACAAATTTGAAAATCCGACATTGTCTTGTAAAACCTTTGTCGGATTACCACCGGTTTAAATTCCGACGGTCGGATTACCGCCGGATTAAAAGCTAAAGTATTATAAATATTTTTTTGATCATGACCTAATTAAGTCCTTGCATTCTCAAGTTCAATCACTGCTTCAAATTGCCGATAAAAATACCTTTCTTCGCTGTAAATTGCACTTTCGTCTGCTTTTCCGCAATATCATATGATTGCTCAATCTCATCGGATTTCAGGATAACTTCAATTTTATTAACAGCTGCAATTGAGCTACACTGGTAACACTTGGTCTGATTGATTCTTAAGCGGATTTCTTGCCATATCAACATGCACCGATATCATGGCCAATACAAAAAGTAAAAATGTGGGTTTTTTTATTTGGTGCGTGCGCAATTTACATCACATTTTCGTTTTCACTCCGACGTTGATGATTGGCGTGTTCCATTGAACTGGATATGGTATTGTAAGTATTGATCGATGGATTTATAATAATATACGTGAGCATCTTGGCCGTTACGACAAATTATCCATATCTAAATGTTACAACCGTATTTTTAGAGACAGAAATACAATCAAATTGGAGCGTGCATCTTCAATCATCGGATAAATCCATTGATTTAGCAAAATCTACAAACGCTTGGTGAGCGAATTCATTGGCAGATGGTTTAATTTGCCATAATTATAAATATATCCCGATCGATCGTCTTGATCCAAATTTATCCTTATTTTCTGAATCTGTAAAAGTAATTACTGTAGGCCTGATCCCTAAAATTGGGCAGGGTTGTCTTCTGCGTGTGAACGCTTTCATTTAAACTTAATGAATCAAATCGGGGATTCGAACCGAAACCGGTAAAACAGTTTTTTTTGTGTTTTTAGGATCATTGGCAATCATTTTGGCATGGTTTTTCATGGCGTATATATATTTTTAAAAATGTGGTCGCCAGCCACTTTTTTGGCTACAGCCTCACAAACTGAAATGAAAAACATAACTGTTTCAAACAATCATTTTCTCAAAAAATCCAAAAGATTTTCCCACTAAATAATCAATGTCATCGATCGCTTGATTTTCTATTGACCCGTAGAAACATTAATCATCGTCTCCGAGAAGAAACATTAACAGTTCTATTCAATTGAAGTAATATAACCGAAATGTAGCCATCGTTATAATTCTGATCTGGCCACTGATTTATTATCTGTGATAAATTATACATAATTTTCAATAATATTAAAATACAGTTACAATCCAATTAATGCGAATTTATTATCTACGGTTGAATCACATCATAGGTTGCATAATCATGAACCAGACATGATTACCAAAAAAAAAACACACACATTGAATCAAACTACCGCTCGAGATTTCAATATTTTCCACAACATTTTTTTCCACGAAAAATGTCGATTTTACTCAAAAATTCAAGGAAAAATTAGGCTGCCTTGATGCCGCGTAATAGTGAAATCGTTATAGAAAACCGCGCACATCGAGGTACGAAGATCTTTCATGGGATAAAAGATTTTCTAATGAGATGGATCGAAACGATCAATGCCAAATTAATCGGTAAGATTTTATTTCGCAATCTTGCGGAGGCTACTAAAGGCTCCTAAATCGAGACATTCTCGCCAAAATTTGGACGCTTGGATACAGTGGCGTAACTACTAATTGGCGAGCTTAGGCGATGCCTAGGGGCAGTGACTGTCTAATCTATGTATGCATATATTCAGTACATATGTGTTTTTCAAATTGTTATATTAACTTTTCCCTACCGGTGATGTATTTACTACACCTCGACTCTAATAATAGGAAAATCGATATGAAATATAATAGATACGGGGTTCAGAATTTTTGTGTTACTACGTAATATAATTACGAGTCACATTAAAGTTTTATAGCATATAAGTATTCATTTGCAGCGATGGAAATAAATAATTTGTCGGGAAATCGGGAATTTTGCGAGTTTTAGTCCGAGTTTCAGCAGATTGTTAATGTTACTTCAAGCATATTTTCAAAGTAATATTTGAATTTTTCAGTGTTTTATTTATCTATATTTATCTTTTTTTAAATAAATAAAATTTGAGAGATAGATTTTTCATAAATACCTTTCATTGAAAAGTATTTAACCTCATAATTTAATGATAGAAATACAAATCGAAATACTTCATTTAAAAAATAAAGCCAAAAAAAAGGTATTTTAAACTTTAAAGGGTAGTTACAATATGTTGTATTATTAAGTAGAAGAGTTCTACCATTAAAAATAAAAAATAAAATATATCTGTAATGGTTAATTATTGCATGTTTATATGTGTTAGGTGTTTCCAAACTTATTATCGGAATCCATCGCATTATTTCGTATGAGCATCCTGCCTTATTTTTAAAGAAATAGTAGTACATATATAATGGCATTTTCTTATTGGTTTGTCGTTTATCACACAGCAATTGTTTATTTATTTCAATCTGGACCCAACACGGGAGCAAGTCGTCGATCAAAAGCCATAAAAAAAAGACAAGCAATGTTAGCAATAAGCCAAAGAAAAACACGCCTCTGGTAAGCCACATCGCAAGAATTCCATCAAAAGTATTACAAAGAGCTCGTGTTAAAGTACTTATTGTCTTATGATGCTGATCTCGATCGCATGTTTACAGAAATGAGGGTCACACAGTTCACATCGTTTGTCGACATTAATTTGCGAATTTAATTAAAAATGAGACGTAAACCGAGACAAATGCCATTACCTACCCGATCATTATCGGGGAAAAACGCGTATGGGTTTCTTTCGTGCCGACAATGATTAATCTTTCTATGAATTTAACAAGACGTTTGAGATGCAGTGAAATTGGAGAGATGTCGAGAAGATGATACCGGTATGGTCATCGTTGGATACCTGTCTAATTAGTGTCCGATGATGTTATTGTCTGCAAAGGACAGAAGCAAATACTCTAATAATGTATACAAAATTAATTTAAAAAAGATAATACTGTTGAATAGAACTTTCCAATTTTTTATAAGTGGTTTATAAAAGTATAATCTAGCAATTTGAAGCTGATAAACTGACAGAAAATTGACAAAAACATCCTTAATATATTAACCCTTCAAAGAGGTAAGACACAATGTTGTGTCCGAATTTCAGTGACTCATAAAGAGCATTTTTACACGTTGAGCTTGGAGACTGACAGAAACAGAAAGAGTATCTTGCATACATCATATGATTGTATAGTCCGTTAACCCAAATTTATCGACTAATAATGATATGTGAATGATATAATTAATCGATTTCAAGCGTATTGTTTATGTTCACTTGAAGAAATGACCGAATGTTGTTTGTTACCGACATTGTTTATTTATTTATGTACAAGCTTCATACACGCTGCGACGTTACTGATAGATAAGTGGATTTTTACGGACGATAAATGGCGAACATGCCAATATAGCTTCTAAGTTTATGATGATTTACATTAGCACATTACTTAAAGGATTAATTCAGGATATTTATTCAGTAATTAATTATTGAGATATATTTTTGAAAGCACTTTCCTATTTAATATACAATTTTATAAAAATCAAGATAAAATTTGCATAATTTATGAACCAAACGTATACGACCCAGTCTTTGGGGAAACTAATTTTTTATCATCATTTTATTAAAGTGCACATTTCATCCCAATAACAACTCCAATACTCATCTCGCATTACAGTACTATTCACTAAAAACCTAAATGTGTCCCGACTAAAGTGTGTTAATAAGATTGTCAACGATATTGACATGGGTTTTCGTAACGTATATATGCTCTATCACATCCAATATGTTTGAGTACCCAACCGTTAAATCACGGGACTACCTACAATAATCAAATTTTCTTGTTGGAAAAACTTATTTTAGTTTACTTAGATAAATTAATTGGATGCTACACAAACTATTGCATCCAGATTATAATGTATTCTGGCCTGGTGGACCATTAGTTTAATGTTGCGTTTAAAATGAACTATATTTCTATTGGCTTTAAGAGTGCTATCGATAAGAACATATAACAGTCCTTACTTACTCATAGTCACTCACTGCTTCAAATTATTAATGTAATTCCCTTTCAATCAAACAAGCTTTCTTTGCTGATTCAAGAAGACATTGTTAAGAATAAATGCATTTATTTTTTGCTAATGAAATCTAAGACTTTTTCGCTTGTTTAAGGCTTTCAATTGCGTCCGTTGCGTTTGAACATCAAAACATATACAAATTTAATATTTTTATATCAAGGTTTTCAATGCCTTCCAGGCGTATACGCTTTAATACAGTGATTCCCAACCTGGGGGTCGCGACCCCCAAAAGGGTCGCGACGGGTTTTCTGAGGGGTCGCCAACTTATACAGTCAACTAAAAAAAATATAAACTAATACAAATTTTATTTTTAATGGTGTCTTGAAGTTTGAATAATTTCATATATTCAGAACTGGAAGTTTTCAGGAAGCAAATACAGCATTAGTGCAAGCATCATATGAAGTCGCATTGTAAATTATTAAGCAAAAAAACCTCACACAGTTGGAGAAAAGCTCTTCAAACTCTGTAGGCTGAAAATGGTGAAATTAGTTCTTTCCAGGATTCCAGTGAACTAAAAATGCAACGAATATCTTTGTCTAATAATACTATACAGAGACGTTTATCAGAAATATCCGTCGATATTAAAGAGCACATTTTTAATGAAATCAAGGTTTCACAATATTTTCTTTTCAAGTTGATAAATTCACAGACGTAAGCTCGTGTTCTCAGTTGCTTGTCTTCGTGAAATATATTCATTCACATGATATCAAAGAAGAGTTCCTATTTTGTAACGAACTTGAAACTACTACAAAAGTGAAACTATTATGGAAAAGATAAATACGTTTTATGAGATTGGAGGATTAAAGTGGAAAAACGTGTGTGGGGTTTGTACGGATAGTGCACCATATGTTTGGGTTAATTTCAGGTTTTCAGAAAAAACTTAAAGAACTAGCACCCCAAGCAAGGGGAATCTACTGCATGATTCACCGATATGTCCTTGCTAGTAAGACTCTTCCAAAACCTCTGCTAGAGGTACTTGATTCGTTGATAAAAATCGTGAATTACATCAAATCTGGAGCTCTTAACACCAGTCTGTTTAAAGAACTGTGTAATAACATGGATTCTGATCACGAGGCTTTTCTTTTCTATACTGTAGAGTAGTACGCTGGTTGTCAAAGGGAAATGTTGTGAGTCGTGTCTTTGATTTGAAAGATGAAATCAAGTTGTTCTTAGAAATGCAAGAGAAACATGACCTTTTGGTATACTTTAATGACAAAGCTTGGTTGAAAAGAGTAGCATATCTAGCAGATATATTAGAACACCAAAATAGGCTTAGCTTGAAACTTCAGGGAAAGGAAACAAATATTATCACATATAACGACAATCTTAGGGCATTTTTATCCAAGCTGCAAAACTGGCGAAGAAAAATAAATCTTGGAAACATTGCTATGTTTGAAAAACTCTGCAGTGTGCTAGATGAATCTGAAGATGAAATAGATGAAAATTTGAAAAAGGGGATTGTTGGGCATCTCGAATCTTTTGAAAATGAACTTCAGCGTTGCTTCCCTGAGCTGAAAGAACAAGAAACGATATTGACACGAAATCCATTCTCTGCTTCCCTTGATTTAGCCAGCATTCCCGATTAGTTACAAGATGAATTCTTGGATTCGCGGAATGATTCCTCGGCACGTAACTTGTTTAATGAAATGCTCACACAATTTTGGTGTGGTATGTATCATTCATACCCAAATGTGACAATGCTTGCCTTTCGACTTTTAGTTCCGTTTGTACCTACATATCTTTGCGAAAGTGGATTTTTAACTCTTCTTTGCTTAAAATAAAAGAAAGAAAGAGCTTAATTATTGAGAACGATATGAGATTGACGTTAAAAAACACTCAATCGCGGATTTTGAGACTGGTTAATAACATGCAGTTTAAATCTTCGCATTAAATTAATTATTAAACATAATTTAAAATAAAATTATATTTAAAAAAAAAACTGTTTTTGTTGTTTTTTTAATTACCTTATTAAAAATTCCCTTTTTAATTGCATCGGTTTTATTGGATCTTGTTTTTCTGGAGGAAGGATCTGGTCCAATGACACAACACCTTCTTAACTCTTGAGTTGAGGCCTGATGTGGCGAGTATTTTGTATGTATTTATAAATTGCGTGGTTTTGTATTTGGTTTTTTTGGGGGGGGGGGGGGGTCGCGAGTCACACGACTTTTATAAAAAGGGGTCGCCACCCGAATAAGGTTGGGAACCACTGCTTTAATAGATCGTCCGTGATTTTTGCCCATTTAGCAATTCATGTAATATTCACGTGGAAGGAAAGTTTGAGTCTAGGAAGGGTTACTCGAGCTTATACAAAATTGTATGTTTCCGCAGCGAATTGCCGCAATTAATTAGCCTATTAATGGCTTATACGGGAAAAATAACTAATACATTGTTTGCCACATAGAAATTGAGTCAAGAGCGATGTTAAATAATGAAGCATCGCATAATTAAAATCAGATAATGTAACCAAGATTGCCCGCTTTTGAATATAAATTGTACGGTTACTTCACATTATTATTGGAATCGTGATTAACGCGCTTTTTTCTTGTTATGGTCGCAATGTGGAGGGCATTTGGACCTCGACTTGGGACCAATTTCATATACGATATTATTATTTTCGAATTTATCATTTCAAAAAACGGTCATTTTTACAATGTTGTTTAATATAATTTGTGTGTAATTAACCTTTTTATCTAAAATATATTAATATAATAAATTGAAGAGAAGAAGAGACGTAACCCTGACGCTTCCATTTTTTCACACCTGCGCGCAAGAGGTCCGCCATTATTCCGCCATCAGATCACGTGACTTTAACTGATCATTAACCTTTTGTGGAGTTAAAGCGCGTATTTGCGTTCGAATTCTAGTGATTCAGGGGAGTGTCTTTTATGAAAAATTGAACATGTTTGAGATTGGTGCAAAATTATTAACAGAATATTTGTTTGATTTGGGATCCAAAGACAGGACAAAGACAATCTGAATTTACCACAAAGATGCCGAGTCCAGAATGAAGATAATACAGTTACATACTAACACAAGACAATAAAATTAAACCATTTTCTGGGATACCAAAGGACTTTTTCTATCAAAATTTATGCTTTGTTAGAGACTGCCATAACAGAAATTACAATTACATCTTTGTCTTCAAAGATAAAGGAATTTAAGAATGATTTAAGCTTAGTTAAAAACATAAAGGATTTCGACATCAAGTGTTTATTTCAAGCAATTCAGGATGATCAAAGAGTAAACGATAAATCATCAAATCAATCCACATGATTCCTCCACTGTCCACTTATTTATTGATTAATTTTCCCATTCCATCTCTTTGTTTCGAAACTAAGATCGAAATCCGGAACAAATAATACAAACGAGCACACATCCAAATCAAATTCTGACGAACATAACAAAAATAATTAACGGCGACTGACCGGTGAGTAACCTTTGAGAAACATTTTAATAATCCAAACATATCAGAGCATAACGACACAATGCTATGAATTAATTACATTACATAATTTCAAAAATCCGCGACGAATTTCTTACAACGGATCCGAAGATAGAAAGTATTCACAAAATAGAATCACTAGTCTCGATCTTCGGAAACGAACTCTGAATCCAAAAATCTAACAACCAGTCGATATTTTAAAGTACCACTCATCCGATACCGTTTAAAATTGTTAACGAACAGATCAATGTCGATAATACTCGTCAAATAGACCGATATTATTTTCAAGAAGAGATTTCTCTAGTAGTGGCGGTAATCAAAGTTTAATTATCAAAATAAATTACGACTCTTCGCTTCTGGATCCCGATGGAGGTGGATCTTCGAGAAGATTCGAGTTCAAGAAGACACTCCGACGAAGCGTCTACCCTCAAGTGGATCATCATGCTCTGTATCAAGCAGGCTCGCTTGCTTGCCACTGGCTATCCTACTGTGGGTTGATTGAATAAATCATTTATGCCAATTGTTCGACATTTTATTAATCATCTGCAGCACCTACCTCATTTCGTCTTCTATCAACGAACGAATGAAATCATAAACGTGTTCCGTCGTTCATCGCAGCCGACTCGTTCGTGGGTCGGGACCATCGTCTACAGACCGCGTCGCGGATTTTTCTTTCTTTTTGATTTTATCATCTTTAGACTTACATAAACATATCATCAGAATAAAAATTATTTTACATTAATTTCAAAGGGTAAAAAAACATGTTTTCTCTATTTTTTTAATATAATAAAAACATATTTTATTGCAAACTTAAAAGCAAAAAAAAAATGTTGAAAATTCAGCCATTGAGACTTGGTGAAAGACCCCTTAAAAACATCCTCGCAGTGGACACAAAATTTATCATGATATTTTTATGTGAAAGTTTTTAGAAATTGCATGAAAAAAAGTATAATTTTCAGTCAAATCAAGGAAATTTGTGATCAAGAAGAATAAAAATCACTAGTCAATCTTATCTAGAATAAGTATGCTAAATTTCAATAACATTGTTGCTTTCGTTTTTGAGGAATCTTGTTAATCGAAGCAATTAAAATGCGACATTCCCAGCCGGTCGACCCTCATGACTGGATTTTCCAAAAGTTCTATCTCCTATTATTTTACTCCGATTGACTTGAAAATTTGAATAAATATTCTTGATGTGTTGTAATATTGGGTAAATTAACAAAAAAATCAAAAAGAAAAGCTTCTCTTCCTATATATTTGTAATATATCCAAACTGGGACTTCCCAAACATCCAATCAATAAGCATCAAGTCAATATCCTTTCGCTTTTTGTAGTAAGAAATCTTTTCACATCATATGTTTGGATATTTTTCTTTTATCCATAATACAAAACATGTTTTCACACCATATGTCTGTAAACACCAGATAGTGGGTCTGTGATTCAAGAAATGGATATCCTTATAAAGGTATTCTGTATACTGAAAAACGCAGAATGAGACTAAGGAGCAGTCAACTTAAATGAAAAAGTGCTACTTGAATTATCTAACAAGTACAAAAGAAGTGGGAAGACGGTTATTGCTGACAACTATTTCACAAATTTCGATAGCGTGGAAAATCTTCAGCAGGCAGGGCTTGCTTTTGTTACCAGAAATGTTGCCAGAACATTGTCATGCAATATATGCATCCGTATTCGGATTTACAAACAATGTTGCAGCTGTTTCATACGTTCCCAAAAAATCATGTCAACTGTCCATTATGATACCGAAGTTGTTGGAAAACCCCAAAAGCCACAGGTTGAGGAGTATATATGCAAACGACAGACTAATGTCCGGTACACACGAGGCTGGTTTTCAAGCTAGTAGATAATCTGAGAGGGTGGTATCTCTAGTTCTGTTTATACAAAACTAAATTGCTGGTTTGTTGGCACTAGCATAAAATATCTAGCATTTCTACAATATGCTAGATATTGCAGCATTAACATCATTCATAATTTATAATAATTTGAACCAGTGAATTAATTATTCAACCGATGTACACCAAAAATGTTTATAAATTCGTCATTAGGAAGTCTTTGGAATAAATTTGGTAATACATTCTATTGTTAAATAGTCAGATGATTAGAAAAAAAGTCGGAATTATCTGACGGAACTCAAGTCTTTCTACAATAAAGATATTATAATATTAAGTCCATCATATTTTAAAGTCTTCCTCTTACTCTTTATCATATATTTCGATCATGTAATGTTTTATAAGTTAAATAATATACAGACGATATAATAAAAGTTGTATAGAAGTTATAAAATAATAAATTACTTACAAACGTACTCCGTTTGCAGACGACATCCAAACATGTGACATTGTAGTTTAACACAATTTTCTTGCCCTTTCAATGTGCACCAACTATTTTTCCCCCAAAAATCTTTCACTCTAATTTTATCAGCATCACTGAGGACCCAAAGACTGATCTGAAGGTTCGCTTCGTCTGATCTTCAAGTACTACTCCGCCGTCACAAAAACAACGAACACGTTATGATCCGCGGCTTGAACGACAACTGGTCGAAGACACCGACACGCGCTTCTTGCGGTGCGGCCACAATGCCAATAAAGCCTTCGAGATTGTTTGCGAACGAGGCCCGCTCTGATAAGATGCAGCCGAAGATGGTAGGGATGCAATCTCATCCCACCACAAAAAATCCCGATTTTTAATGAACCAGTTTGAATATAAATAATGAAACATTTTAAATTTAACTGAAATTCCACAATACCGTTCAAATTCCGGTACAAAACGTGTACGCCATGTAAATGAGATGATTCCAAACACTTACACTACTTAAAATTTTAAAAATACCTCCAAAATAATCCGAACAAATTGAAATAAAACGGTGAAAATTCGTAAAATTCGGCTGGTTTTCCACTAAAGTAAGAATCCAAATGATTTTTCCCTTGTTCCAGAGAAGTTAATTTTTTATCACGAAGCGAATGTTCTAATGACTTGAAAAGATGATAGTCTAAAGGTGCAATATCAGGAGAATATGGTAGATGTTGCAGCACTTCCAAATCCATCTCCCTTTTTTGTTCTAAGTAATCCTTGCTGCGTGTGTTCTTGCATTATTATGCTGTAATATTCTTCTTTAGTTGTTAACTAGCATTAATCGCTTTTTGAGCATTTACGCTTTTAATCTATCTAATTGTGCACAGTATAGCTCTGCTGTGACAATTTGGCCAGGTTTTAATAATTCGTAGTGAATTACGCCAAAAAATCCCACCAAACACAAAGGAGGACCTTTTTTGAAGGACAATGACGGTCGAGGAGTAGAAACAGCTACTTGATTTCAAGAGAGCCACTATTTTTTCCTTCTCGGACTGTTGTAGAGAACCCTCTTCTCATCCCCAGTAACGATCCTTTTTAAAAATGGATCGGTTTCATACCTGGACAATAGCGATGAACAAATGATTATCCGTAGTTCCAAGACCGTTGATGAAAACTCGTGCGGTACTCAAATTCCCTGTCTATGTTTTTCCCCGAATCTTTTCAAATGGTCTTTTACTATCGACCAGAGACAACCGATGTATAGCGATAAATCATTTATTGTTTTTCGATGATCAGATTCTACCAGATAATTTAATGTGTCATCATCGATTATTGGAGATCGGTCTGATTTTGGTTTATTTTTCAAATCTCTGTCGCCACTTTTGAATTTTTTGAACCGTCTATGGCATTTTTGAATATTCAATATGTTACCAAATGTATCACAGACGCTCTGGGTAGCTTATTTTGCTTTTAATCCTATATCGAATAAAAACAATAAACAAGATCGCAAATGGGTCTCATCAATTTCTGGCTTGGACATTTTCACTGTGGCTAAAAAAATATAAAAATATTTGAAAAAGTAAGACAAACAACAGAGCTTCAAAATGACACCAACCTTGACGTATTCACTCGACAGCAACCCGAGGCAAACTGGCGGCAAAGACGCAACCAAAAAAAATGACATTTCTTTCCGCTTTATCTAATATTAGGTCTTCCCAAAAGAAATCCATAATCAACACGTACCCACTCTCGTTTAAATTGGTTCGTCGGCTTTGTTTTCTTGTGTCATAAATCTTATTTCATCACTAACCCTAGGTCATTAATCATATTTTCGAGTTACACTGTCACTACATGTTAGTCTCACAGACTAACACAATAAAACTTCAAATTCGTTCATATTTTTAATTAGTTAAAAACATATTATATTAAATAATATTGTGTGTCTTCCACAAATAGTCTTGCCACAAGAGTGACATGAGATTTTATCATCCTGATAGGGACAAAATATATAACAAAAAATTCCACAATCTGGATTTGAGCCCGAACCTTTACAACAATAACCCAGGATCTAAGCCACTATTCCAAACACTTAGTACAGATGATATAAAATGCCACAAAAAGCCCTAAAAGAGGACGGAGTGGCCACAAGGTTTGTATGTCCAATAGGTCCGCTTTTCGGGCCACTGATATGATGAATGAGCGTCCTGCGATCGGATGCCATACATGAACATGTCTACAGAACGCTTAAAAACTCTTATTATGAAACGAAGTTGTCTGAAGAAGACTGATCGGATGGGTTGTTTAAATTTTACAATCGGTTGAAAATATTGTCATCTTTATTTTATTGCGGGCTTATGCCGGCTGAGTTGGTTTAAGCGATAACGAAGAAAAGAGAGATTAGACAACTTAGTATATACTATACAGTATAAAAACGGACCGTCAATCGGTGATGTTTCATGTAAAAAAGAATGGTCGAGTAAAATAAAAACCATGTGCAACTTTCGATTGGGTCGGTATTTTGCGTTTTGCGCCCCAAGTCCAGTTGCACCCGTGGCGGGCGCCTGCTTTGTCACGCCCTTGTTATGGCTTTAATTTATCTATGTACTTATTAGTAAGTTTTTAGTTGAAAAAGTTAATGGATCTATTTCGGGATGACCTAATATTAAAATCTTCGCAAGATGAGCAATGGTTAGAAATATGAAGCGAAGAAGACTAATATTCTGAACGGATTAAAGTAGCAATTGGTTCTACAATCATTAAAGTCCTTATGACAGCCATGGATAAAGATAGATGATTGAACATCGTCAGAGTCCACATTGTTGATTGATTGCAATCCTCAGCACTGAAGAATTTTCCAAGTCAGCAAATCGCAAATATTCAACGATTAATCATGCTAGATTTGCATTTGTTTATAAGGTTTACGTTTTTTTTTCAATTGTCATTTCTGAGAGGTAAAATGTTAATTGGGGGGGAAGGAGAAAAATGCATTGAATGCTTTATTAAATCGGCTCCATGAAGGTTTCGCTGTTTATAAAAAGAGCATCCATTCAATATATCATCCATGATGACGAGCTAAAAAAATGCTTGACGACTGACTATAATGCGATTTTTTCAGATTGTCAAACTATCAATTACGTTTGAGATTTATGACCATCAAATATATTTTTTTAAAAGAGCACATCTTCCATCACATTTTTTATTCATCGCAGATAATTATTTGTGATTATTATGCTTTCGTGTTATAAAAACTGATGTTTATTTAATATATTTGACAACATTTTTAACAAAACAGTTAAGACTTTATTTGTTTGTATTTCGAGAAACGAATAAAATATATTTTTCATAATTTAAATTTAAAAAATATTTTTTTATCCCAAAATAACTTTAAAAATAAAAATTGTATCTTAATAACATCTTACGATAATAAATATTATTAATTCATTTTGATTAAATATTTACTTTTGTACGTCAAACTATTTTGACGTTCGTTCGTTTATTAAAATAATGGTCATAAATATTGATGTTAAGTCCACGCACGCTTGTTATTGTAAATAAAAGCTTCGTTTGACGTTTGAGATATTCCGCTTACATTGCGACAGCGGTTTTCTCTCGAAACTGTAATGATGCTCATGAATGTTGAATTATCAGCAGATGTATTGACAGTATGTCTCCAACATGCTTTAGCAACCGAGAAAGAAGAAATCATGGGATTGCTCATTGGAGAGGTATTAATTGAATCGTCAATGAAAAACTGCCTTACTTTAGTTTAGCTTACATAAAGATATATCGTTTTTGTTAACTTTTGAGGTTAACGAGGAATCCACAGTCGTTTCAATTAGCGCTTCCCTGATATTGAAAAGATCTGACAAAAAACCCGACCGAGTTGAAATATCAGGGAATCAACTGGTACATGCCATGACTTTTGCTGAAGAACTAGCAATCAAAGTTAAAAGACCCTTAAGAGTTGTCGGGTGGTACCATTCTCATCCGCATATCACAGTATGGCCTTCTCACGTAGGTATGTTTCTTGTATCAAAATAAAGTACTAAAACGTAAACAAATTTTCATATCTGTCTTTGACATTTATTAACAAAGATCAACATTTATAAAAAACTTAAATAAAACCGGTCGTAAACTTACATATTTTATATAGCATTTAATAATCATAAAATACAATGATAAAGTACTATCAGTAGTCATTAATCACGGCAATTGTGTTGATATTTTTGAACCATTAATTGGTTGTCATGGATCATAACTCTATTGATACATAGTAGGGATAGACTCACATCGTTGCTGTCCACTCAGCTGACTGCCAATTTGACTCTGAAGGATAGTGATGGATTCTTCAGAGTCAAAATGGTGAATACACTGCATTCTGATATCTATAAGGTGTCCGCTATCTCACGCTATTTCAATTTACAATCTGCCAAAACTATTTTGACTTATTAAATGATGTATTATATACCATCATACATGATATGTTGCGTCATTAGTCAAATTTAAATTGAAATGACATTCATAATCAGGGCTTCAAACTGGAACTGAACTAAAAACCAGAATAAAACCTAGAACTATACCGGTTCAAAATTATCAATACATATAATTTTAGAACTGAACCAAAATGAAAGAAACAACATTTCAAAGCCTTGTTATATTTTTTCAAGTACATATACAGGGTGCGTTCAATGCGTCCAATATTTTCTAGACAAGACGATGCACCACTTACCTGCTGGATTAGGTTGAGAGGAGTGTTAACTTTAAAAATTAGCTCCGAGTTATCAGAGTCAGGACATGTGTTCCCGTGAACCTCTTTTTAAAGCAATGCAGCACAGCACAATGGATCGTTCTATGGATCGACATCGCGTTAAACTTGGGAAGTCCGCCATCAAAACGTTTTTATTAATTCAGCAGGCTTTTGGGAGTGATTGCTTGTCCATACCACAAGTTCTCCGATGACACAAGGAGGACTGAAAAGAAGTTGCCGACGAATCTTACAGTGGGTATCCATCGACTTCCTGAATCAAAGAAAATGTGACGCATGTGTTTAATTTATTAAATTCTGACCAACGATTGAATCTTCAATGGATAGCGGCAACTTTAAACATGACAAAAACAACCATTTATTACATTGTAACCTAAGATTTGAACACAACGACGTATGGAAACTTCATCAATACAACGCGCCAAGCCACAGCGTCTTCGTTATCAACAATTTTCTGATGTGGACCTGCAACTCATTGGTTCCCCAGTTTCCCTACAACCCCAATCTGGCTCCCCAAGATTTTTTGTTTCCTCAATTAAAAGGAAGAAGAAACTTCTGAACGGAAAACATTAAAACCATCCAAGCTCATGTTACATTGACTCTAAAGCACATCCCGGAGAAGAGTTTAGTCCTTTCTTTTTTAACAAGGGTATTGCCAGGCCAGGGTGAAAACCTACACGGCGCTTAAATACATTTCGGATTCGCTCCTACACTAACTGAGGGTCTCCCCATTCACGCGGAACTTACCTAAGCGAATTTAAGACTGGGTGGTTTCCTCTTTCTTTATTGCTAAACTGAGATTGATCCTCCCAGTTCGACGATATAAAAGGCAACAGTTTTGATGAATGAACTCCTGACATTTATATGTAACGTAAGCAGATTTGAGCCAAAATCAAATTCAATATAAATCAACATATTTTATTATTTTTCAGATTTGAACACACAAGAAATGTATCAAAAGATGGATATGAGTTTTGTCGGATTGATTTTGGCAGTTTTTCTCACAGATCAATATACAAAAGCACACGAAGTATGCACATTCAGATTCAAACACTTTACCAACCGTGAATGCTATAAACAATATCATATTTTTGTTATAATTTTTTACAAACAGTAAACCTTCTATACGGATTTTTAAAAAAATCCTCATTTTTAGTCTTGATATTTTAACAAAATGTAATAGAAAAAATATAATGCATCAAACTATGCTGAAAATCAAATGTTTTACACCGCATAAACTCTTGATAGCCTTTGAATTAATTATAATACTTTATTAATTTAAACTATAAGCTCAGATATCATTGATAATACGTTTTCCATTTTAGGTACAGATAACATGTTTCCAGTCGAACAATAATCCTTATTTACCGCCAAGGCGAGAAATTCCCTTTACTATTGTTCCTCCCGATTTTGATTTATTGCCCACGTGTATGGAGGTAATAAAATTTAAAAATAAGCATATATAAATAACTTACTTGTATTTCAGTGAGATTATGATTTTTCAATTTTTTGTCAGACGTTAATACAAGTACCGAAGATATTTGACGATGAAGAAAACGAAATGTTTGAAAACGAAACATTCGCAATGGATGAAGACTTTTTAACAGAACAACACAACGCAGCCGTTAAAACAATAGCTTTGGGACATATAGCTGAAAAAGTATTGTTTCATTTTATTTATTATATTAAGGGACGTTTCTACCTTGTTGGGCCTAAAAGTGATAGATTTTTCAATATTTTTTTATGCGAAAAGTATTAAATATAGAAAGTTGATATTTAATGTGTTGACTAAGTGATCCTTATTGAACATAAAAATATTTTTTTACATTGAACAAAATATGTTAGTGGGAGTGGGGGGAACCACTTATGTCGGTGCGCGAGCGGTGACATTCTTCACCGCATAAATCCAAAGTCCTGGATAGGTTTACACCTAATCTGCTATGCAAGGAACATAGAGGATACCAACAAGATAGAAACGTCCCTTAAACTGTAAACAACCTTTTTTTTCGTAGCATAAAACATATCGAATTTTGTGCCAAGTAAACCGTATTTACAGAGATTTTTTTTAGTTTAAATAATAAAGCTTTTACAAATATTTATCAATAACATAAAAACACTATTTATGTATTTATTTTTAGATAACTCGACCAATGTTGGATGCTTTAACAGAAAGAAATCAATTCAGCCAAGTCAGATTGAATTCATTATATCATTATCATAAAAATCTGAAGAACAAACTAAGGAAATATGGAATTCTAAAATGAGAAAATATTAAGAAAAACATAAAAAAATGACGTGACGTGAAATAATAATTATTTATATATTTATTTTAAATGACATATTAGCAGAAAAGAAGTTTGTTTTTTGCAAAAACCCCAAATGACGTAGCATAACAAAATGGGTAATGGGTCAAATAAAAATCTGTTTAAATTAACTTTTATGAAATGTATTTATAAAATAAAAAAACCAAAACTATACGTTAGCACACTAATCTATAGGATATGTATCTCCCAGCTGTTTCAGATGATCTGATAATTTTTACAACCTGTAATGAAAAAAATATTATGGCAGTCTTTAAAAATACTCATATTTGTTATACGCTCATAGAATATCAATTAAAAGCATCACCTGTCCTCTTTTAAGTCCAAAATATCTTGCAACTGGATCTCCCGCTTGAATTCTCATTAACATGTTTTCCTTCAATTTGCTGCACATATCAATAAGGAAAATATTTGCATATCATTTAAAATAATGATCAATATTATCACCACAAGCTATTTAATCTAATATCGTGTAACTAACATTATTGTTATGTAGTATTATGTTACAGAACCTGCAGAAATTATTAACATGGAAGACGGTGAAACAATAATTTTGATCGGCAAAATTCATTAAAGAATCAACTTTAGAAAACCAATTATACTATCGCGTGTAAAGATTTTTTCTTTAAAAAAATATATTATATAACGTAAAAGGATACTATCTTGCTAGTAATTCTTGTTTTTCATCAGGAGTGAGTACAATATGTTCAGGCACAAGTTCATGTTCGGTTATGTTGATCAATAATTCAGATTCTAAAAATTGCTCCAATATATATTTAGGGGCCATATCAACTAAAGATTGTTTTGCCGATGGAGTCATTCCTAGAACAACAGAAAATCAATATTTAAGGATTAAAAAATAAGTTTTAAATTCAATTAAATCATCATCATTATAGCGCAGCCACAAACAATCCACTGCAGAGCGATGGGCCTCTTCAATATCCATTCACAGGAAAGGGTTACATCCATTTCGTCTGCATCATACATTCACCTCATTCGCTCGATATTAAAGGTAGCATAACCGGGTTTCATTTAGAACGATCACCCAGCGGGTCTTCTGAATGTACGTATCGACGGGCGCTTTCGCGATTGTCTCAATAGGGAGTGTTTATAAAGACTGAGCCGTTTTACTCGGGAGACAGTAAAAAACTACTCTTTATTTGCCTTTTCCTGGATTACTGGACGTCCCAGTTCTTCACGGGATACGGCGGTTTAAATGCTTCTCTCCACAGATTCAGGATTTTCCAATTCTCAGTGTCAATGTGGAGATCCGTTCATGGATGCAGACCATGTTCTGTGGACATATCCGGGCATGCAATCCGATCGCGAGGCACTATTTATGACGTGTCAGGGGTCCAGATTTTGGACCGGTTGGACACGGAAACCTTGTGGTTCTCCAACTTTAGGATTTTCCGTAATAAATTTAGGGAAAAATCGAAAATTCTCGGGGCTTCCCATAAAAAAAAGACTTACAAGAACTACATAGAAAACTAAGAGATAGGTTCCATTATTTTTAAAAACCACATAACTTCAAATCAATATGATTTGCGATTACTTAACCGTTATTTTTTTACGCAGTTCGTGATATGAATACATGCAATTCTTAAGCTCGCGTTGGAATTTGAGTCATGTACAATAAATAGATTTTCTAATTCATTGTAAAGTTGAATAGCTTCTTGTATTATCCTTACAGTAAGAACTGGCATTGCCATAACCGTCAACACCGAGTGCTACAGATTGACAATAGGACAGCACTAGATACCACACAGTGCATGATGAATATTGCACGAGTGATTTGAGGGCATTTTATCTTCTGAGGTGTTCATATTAATAATATAAATAATTAGTGAATAATTCCACTTTTTCCCTGCTACTTCTGACCCATTCCTTTTTTTTTTTTTTGATAATAAAACTGTTTATTATTAAATCTTAATACATTCCCGGTTGGTTAGATCATGCGTGTCTTTCTTGTAACGGTAAAATAAAATAAAATCTCACATTACCTCCTTGAACGACAACAATAGCTCTGTGAATATTCTCTTCTTGCATTCTAGTACAGTAAGTTTTTATAGTTTTGATTCCTATTTTGGGTTCATCCGGGAAAAATACAAACATTTGATCGGTGGGATCGTCATTGTGAGCGACCAACACAATTAAATCACTTCTCGCCGGTCGTTTTTCACTGAAACATAAAAATATCTGAATATGATTGAAATGTTCTACTATTTAAAACTTATCACACTACAATACATTTTTTGACGGATAGAATGATGTATATCAAGTATCTCACCTAGGTTTATCTCCAAATTGTTCTTTGAATTGATCTAGGGTCTGATCCAATTCATCCTGTGTCACCAAGTATCCTCTGTCGTGGCACAGCTGAAAAATAGAAATGAGGTTGGGTCCTGGCGTTTTAAAATGCGGTTAGAAAATGTTTTTTAGGCAATTTACACAATGGATACCTGCATGACGGTTTTTCGAATTCTCCACAGTTTATACGTCTCCGCATCATCATCCATGATGAATTGTAATTTATCTAATAGCTAAAATTCACTAAAAAACCCACGCCGTGAGACGACGCGCGCTGTCAATAACAAGCCGGCTAAGTTCGGAATTGCCAGTGCACAAATTCAATTTTGAGCATTCGTCTATTATTTAAATATTTAAAATCTATTATAAGAGCATTTCGCATTGAGTTTAATATTATATTTTATAAAATTACATTATTTTTCAGTTTTTAAAGTGCAATTTATTTTATATTGTAATATAAAATGAATAATTTAAATTTAATTTTTATTGAACAATATAATTTTTAATATATTATATTATTAGAAATTAGATAAATGGAGATATATTAATTATTACATTGTCAAAATAAAATATTTTATTTGTATGAAATTAAAAAAATATATTTCATTTTTATATAAACTTTTTTGTGTAAAATATTTTAATTTCAATAATATTAAAAATTTCAATGCTATAATATTATTAATAAGCTAATTGGAATGATGTATGATTTTTATTTTTATTCGTATAAATAGGGGAGAATGCAAGTGTTGCCAGTGTCAAAAGGTATAGCGCCGAAAGTTTGAAGCTCATGCGAATTCAACAGTTGTGCGTTGTCGCGGGTGGTGTTAAGTCGTCGACAGCGTCTTCGTCGACGTTTGTGGGGTGTCGCGTCTCGCGATTGTTTGCGAAGCGATTGTTTCGTGTTATGAGTTCACAGACGAGCATTGAAAGCCGTCAAATCGGCCGGCGCTGATAGAATCTTCGGATTTACCCAACCTCACCTGCAGAAGAGCGAAGAACAGGTAAACTGATGGGCGTTAACCTGTTCGCGTCGCCGTCGACCGTTGCCATTCTTTTCGGTTCCTCGTCAAATTTCATCGTCTTCAATTCCTCTTGCGACGAAGAATCGTCAATTTGCGGCACTAATCTACTACTTTTACATTCTTGCGCAAACTTTGTTCGTGAAGTCTCTGCATTCCGCTTCTTTTTTTTAGGGGTGACCGCATTTTCTTGCGGGACTCATATGATTCACTGCTATTAAATGTCATCTTAAAAAAATAATCAACTTAATAGTCGCTCTGTTGTGAAGTATTTTGAATTTTTAACAAATCGCCTTCTGACTCATACAATGGACGGTCTCGCCCAATTTCGCCTTACAATAGCACATTCTCTACTACACCTGTACACTCATATGTAATACACTGTTTAATATAATATTACAATCAAAGAATAAAAGTATCAACATTGTTAAAAAATCTGCTCAATTCCAATAGGAATCTAAGATTATATTTCATTTCGACGTTGTTTTATACTAAAATCTATACAGCAGACCCGCAATAATCCGACAAACGTTTTACAAGGCAGTGGTTGTCGAATTTGTCAGACTATAGAGTACTGCCTCCGATCCATTATAGTCCAGAATTTTTTAAAAAGGCATATATGTAATCGGAAAATAATGAAAATGGTGAGATATACATAGACAACACAAGGTTTCTTATTATAGAATTAATGTCATAAACACAATGACCATAGCAGTTAGCATCAAACGTATTCCATGGCGATTTTGAAGCGTTTTAATTATCCCTTGCTAGCTGCAGTCTTCTTTTTTTGTTATCTCTTTGTAAAACAACTTTGTTTTCATGGCTAATATAAGTCTAGAAATAGGTGTATGCCCGTTTCTTTCTTGAAGAAATCATATATACAAAACTTCCTCCGCCTCTGGGTGTTTGGCTTTCTTGAAACTTTTCCTCTTACCTGATTCACAATCAATGCTTGTGTTTTTTGAATATTGCGAAAAAAATATGTTTGTTTTTTTGTTTCACGCAAGTCCACACATTTTATGGAGCATTTAAATGATCTGCGTCTTTTATGCAATCTTCCACAATAATTTATGGCATACAAATTTGTGTTAAGATCGAGGATTGTTTCCAGGATAACACTCGAGACGTTTTGTAATTTATAAATACATGTTGATTATGTGTATTAAATCATGAAGATTTGATATCAAAATAAAATGTATAGAACAATGGAGCATAGAAAAGAAGGATTTTGTTTCAATTTTTGGTCATTCTATCTATATCGAGAATGTGCACAATTTTGAAAAAAATAACTTTAATAAATCTTCAAAGTATGTGATCTCAAAAATAAGTTTTAAAATGCATTTGATTCATCACGAAAACGGCATAAAATCTATGTATAAATACAGATTGGATTGATTTTTGTTAACATTACAACAGCGAAAATATCTTAAATTAAATCAATGCAATAGAGGCAAATAATACAAGAATTTGACTCAAATTTTTTGTATAGTTTTTCAGCAATCAATACGGATTGATATTGCGTACTTGTAAATTTTAATAACAAAAATAAGATTCAATTCTATATTAAAATCGTTTAGTGCATGTTATGTGGTTTATCGTATTATTTTTCACGTATAATTAAATTAGGATAAGATTATTTGAAAAATATTATTTTTAAATAGTATTCAAATTTATATGAGCGATTTTATTAATTGTCTCAGTATTTACATTAACAGAAGAACTGAAAAACAGCCAAATCCGGATCGGGAAGATCCATCGGATGATATTGTTCCAGTTGTACGATAATTTGATAGTTTAAATGTGTTTATAAAAAATCCCAATGCAATACGCGTTTTGATACGACGGTACGCTTTTAAAAGTACTAATTTGTTGTCCCGGTCGCTGTAAAACTGTTGGTCACAACAATTATGGGGCGTAACGCTCTACGTGTTATTGTTTGCCGTTCGGAACATTGCACGTGGTTGCTTTGCACCTCTTTTACCATACAATATATTTTATTTATATTTTTTCGGAAATTATTCATTAATATTAATTCTCACATTGGATACGAAATAAATAAAAGCGATGGAAATAATTAAAAACACAAAAATCCCAAAGCCATTCGTAGCCAATTAAGGCTTCTAAACGAGAATACAAGCTAATTAACATTACTGAAGAGACCGTCCAATTAATGCAATAAATAAAGGAAGTATCGATAAATATTGACGTTTTATAAACAACATTTAATGTAATATTTACTGTTCTTGTATTGAAACTTCATTTGTATATGCGTGATAGAGCAAATTGGCTTGAGAGTCACGAAAAATGAAACTCCAAACAGCAATTGGTCAGAAATGTCCATGTCCGTTGCATACATCATAGAGATGCTATGCGCATGCGCCATGCCGCTTCTACTGTATATGTATATGTGTC
Source organism: Stenopsyche tienmushanensis (assembly GCA_008973525.1). Taxonomy (NCBI): domain Eukaryota; kingdom Metazoa; phylum Arthropoda; class Insecta; order Trichoptera; family Stenopsychidae; genus Stenopsyche; species Stenopsyche tienmushanensis. The sequence goes on from WACJ01000398.1 coordinate 167,009, forward strand.
TATACGTAGCATAAAGCACCCACTACTCACTAGCAAGCCTATTTTATTATATATTACACAACTTTCAAGAGAGAAAATCATTTACTGGTTAAACCGAGCTTAGTATCGCTTTTTGTATTTAATTATTTAATATTAACTCATTCCGTCCGCTCGCTTGAAAACACAAACTATTTATTTCCATCACTGCAGATGAAAACTTATATACTATAATACTTTGATGTGATTCGTAATTATATTACGGAGGAATACAAAAATTATGAATCCCGTATTTATTATATTTCATATCGATATTCCCACTTTTAGAGACGAGGTGTAGTAAATACATCACCGGTGGGGAAAGTTAAATATAATAATTTGAAAACCATATATGTACTGTATATATGTATACATAGATTAGACAGTTACTGCCCCTAGGCGTCGCCTAAGCTCGCCAATTAGTAGTTACGCCACTGTTTCCAAGCGTCCAGATTTCGGCGGGAATATCTCGATTTAGTATCTTTCATCGTACGGGTGAGTTTAACGATTTCTGTCGAATAAAAAGTTTATAAACTATTGGTTAAAACAAGATACGTTCTTTTGGCAGAAATTGACCGAGGATCTAAAGATTCTTCTTCCAATTTTGCAAGAAAAGTAAACCAGTATTTGATTGGAGCAGCAGCAAGTGAACCATCTGTAAGATTTTCGTGTAAAACATCAGAAATATTTGATTTTCATAGTATTTGTGTTAATTGGAATCACAAAGCATTGGTGCTTTCTGTCCAAAGGCAGTTTTTTGTTCATCTTTTCCACAGCACGGTTAGTTACCGATGCACATAACGTCCTCTGGCATGTCTTCGTCTTTCGTTGATGGATGCGATGCAAAATATGTTGGGGTGTGCTGCTGAAGACTTGGCTATAAATCATCCTTTGAGCACGCTGGAAAAAAATATGTAGATCTTGATTATCGTCGTCGAGACGTTTCCGCTGTTGCATCCAAGCAAGAATAGCTTTAACACTTCTCGTCCATCTGTGGAGTTCGCTGTGGCGAATGGCAGCTTTGTTCTGGTTTCCAGCTTGTCACTTAACTAATCGTCTTGATTTCTTACTAATCTTTGCATTCTTTCAGCGGTGAGCTTCATTTCCTGCTTTTGGACTATTCTTGTACTCGCCTTGTCTGTTTTTAGCCATATCCTACTGTTTGTAAAAAGGTGAGAGAATTGATTAGGTTATCCCGAAAGATATCCATTATTTTGTTCTACAACTAGAAACTTCTTCATTTTTTTCAATTTTTTGACATAAATCAATATAAAATATAATCGCATCAATTATTAATAACTGGCTCCTACGTCTCCTGTAAGTTTTCTATCCCCTTCTTTTAGAAACTGGATGGTTTCGATTGAAGGAGGACCTAATACATTTAATTATTCAATACGCTGCACGATGGATAACACGGATGGAACATTGGTTCGGATGGTTTTTAATACAAAATCTCAAAAATGTATCCATTATTTTGTTAAGTGGGTGCTAACTATTCTCTAAATTTTTACTACACAATTGCTGAAGGTCGCAAAGCGATCAGCATTAGTCACCAAATTGGCTTTAAACGATGACACAAAGCCAATCACACGCCTAATAGAGCGCGTGGAATTTCTTTCCTACGAAATGCAAAGAATCCGAGGGACTATTTGACCCATGAAATGTATCAACATGACTTTCCAATGTGTAGATTCATTTTAAACTATATCTTAGACGGAGCTAAAAGTAATGTCGCATAAAAATAATCATGCTTAGAACTCTTAAACTATGTGTATTAAAGGACTGCCAATGTTTTTCAAATTGTTATATTAACCTTTCCCCACCGGTGATGTATTTACTACACTTCGACTCTAATAATGGGAATATCGAAATGAAATATAATAGATACGCGGTTCAAAATTTTTGTATTCTTCCGTAATACTATTACGAATCACATCAAAGTATTATAGTATATAAGTATTCATCTGCAACGACGTAAATAAATAATTTGTCTAGAAATCGGGAACTTTGCGATTTTTCTTAAAATCCAATTATTCAGCTTTCGAAAATTATAATATTTCTTCTGCATTTTAAATTCACAGAGTTTCTTCCTAGTATACACTTGCGCATCAAACACTCCCCCATTTCAAATAAGCATATTTTCCATACATCAATACAATTGGCACCATTTTAAAGCAATGTCCACGCTTGTGCATTATATTAAATTCATAGCAAAGTGGCTCTTATGCATATCTAATGCAATGGTTGAATTGCCATATGCCCACGATGCAATTGTCGACTGTAGCAGAATAACAGCCCTTGCTTTGATATACGCTCGGTGCATCAATAAGTAAGGGGTGGCTTTTTGTACGTGCTTTTTTTGCTATTGAATTATTGAGAGCCCGCTGAAATGTGAATAAATACGGAAGAAATGCACGACATAAATTTACAATACGCTTAACGTATGCATTGTAGATGAATTCTGAATGCCTAAACACTTCCTTTGTGGAAATTATTCCGGTCTGAAGAGCAACTCATGAGGAATGTTTTAATTGGTTTATTGTCCACCACCCTTAGCTCAATTGTTCGCTGCGCCAATTATTTAAAATATGGTTCCGAACAAATTTTTATTTTTGTTGAAACAATACACTTTTGTTTGGCCTCCATATAAATATTTCGCTTAAAAACATCCCCCTTTTCCATATGTTCTTTATTGTTGAAATCTCCGAATTCGACAGTTTCAAAACAATATATAAGACCCTTTTATTCTTTCTTTCGTTTTTTTCTGTGAGTTTTTATATATGATATAAGATTAGATGTGTGTCTGTCTGTTCTCTATATTTATCATATACTAGCCGTCACAGAAGTAATAATTCTAAAAATATCGTTTGTTGGTTTTATTATAAATATGAACAAACATACAAACATTGATTTTTATATATAAGATCTACAGTAAGCTAATTGTACTATACCTATATTATTTGAGAAAGTGCAAACAATAAATTGGCAAAGTTTTATTGCAATCGAATGAACGGTATAGCAGCGCATTAAATACGTACAAACAAACATTATTTTTTATATATTAGACTATGCCTATGTTACTCGCGAAATCCTTAGCAATAATTGGACGAAGTTTTATCACAATCCGATGAACGGTATGCCAGCGCATTTCGAACGAACAAAACCCAATTCATTTTTATTTATTAGATTTGCAATAATGACCAAACGATAGATGTTTGGCACAGAATGATCTTTGCCTATTGTATTCCATATTCATGTATGAATTGGAGACATGGACAATCGACCCTTTGATGAGTATGCACTCACATGTTGAATGACGCACTCGAGTGACCCAGAGAGAGTATGCACGCACATATTGCGAGCAGCGCGCCTTTTGATGAATGAATTACGATGAATGAAGCTAAAATGTTATTATACGATATTTTTTATATTAATAGTCTTATGAGGATTTTATTAAAATATTTTTCAAAAATTGAGCACATTCCTAATACGCGGAATGACCAAAAACTATGTTGATATATTCGGAAATATATATTTTTCCAATAATATTCTTACCTGCACATTCCATGGCTGTATACGTTTTTATTTTGATATCAAGCCCTCATGATTTAAGTGTAAGTAATCTAAGAGCTTATAATATCTAAACTAGTAGCGGAATGCTTGGTGGGTACTATCTTGAAAAAATGCTTTAAGATTATGGTTATTTTAAAAGTAGACGTTGAAAGATTGCCCGTGTCAGACACACACAAAATTACCCCGTACACAATGTGTTAAATTTTCATTGCATCTATTTTTGTTATATATATATTATCTTCTGACATGTAAAAATTAATATCTGTTTGTTCGTATGTAATGCGCTGCCATACCGTTCATCAGATTGCGATAAAACTTCGTCCACTTATTGCTTAAGATTACGCGAATAGCATAGGCATAGTCTAATATTTAAAAAAATCAATGTTTGTTTGTCCGTATTTAGTGCGCTGCCATACCGTTCATCTGATTGCGATAAAACTTAATCAAGTTATTGTTTATACTTACGGGAATAACATAGGCACAGTAAAAATATTGTATTGTAAAAATACTTTTGGATCCCAGCTCTTCGGTTCGCACTGATTTGTTTCTTTCAATCAATGTTGAGTGACCTTTTTATGGCCACAATTGAATCACATTGATGTGTCTGATGTCTATTTCCAGCAAGACATCGCATTTGGATGTTCCTTAGGAGCTTGCAGCTCCTTTGGCCGATGCGCTTGGCATTTATCGCCCAGTGTCAATTCGATCTGAAAATTATTAAACATTTTATAAGAAGATTGAATGCACCATGTTCGTATACGAGTCTCCCCTATTCCGAGATTTGAATGGAGGTGCGCCATAAAAAATAAAACCCCACTCACCCCCAAACAAAATACGCTCGTACAATGTCATTGTTGACAAATTTCCCCGTATTATATTTCTTCGGCCACTTTTTATTGCCCAATCTGAATCCTTATAGCATTTTTGTCCCATCGAGACCGCGATCATATTTCATTTATTATGGTCGATTTAGCCCCAAATTGAGGGTCACGAAAATGCAATCTCGAATTGAAACAAATACCAAAACAACCATAATACGATCCAACGCGTGCCGGAATCGATTTTTCATGCCACACAACGCGCTAAAGGGGTTAAATAATTTATCGATCTGCTATGTATTCAATGGTCGTGACTACTAGAGGCAGGTATATATTTTTTTGTGGATCGGGAAGTCTTTTATGAGCCATCGATTACAATTTGGAGGAAGGCACTCTGAATTATGGCGATTGTGTAAATATGTAACGAGAGTCCCATCGTTTAAATCACCACCGATGGAAGCAGCAGAATGGAGGACTGATCAGTGGGAGAATACATAGATGACGGTATTTAAACATAAGGAGAGCGTTATACACATTTTTGGATCGATCTTTGGACTCTGATATTCGTATGAATAATTTTTGGGATTCTCTGTAAATGCGTTTTGAGTTTTGTGACTGAAATATTGAATGTCTGTGGATATTTTTACGACCATTTAGTTACGGCCAGAACGGATGTCTTTTGTAACGAATGCTTAGTAGTGTATCATATTTCCATTTTTCTACATACGATTTGCCTTTTAGATGTGTCAACGATCTCCTTCGATACCTGGCGCTCGTGTTTTCTTATTTTTCGATTTGCTGGCGTATCCTATTGTATTATTTCATCCCTGATCGGATTCCCTGATCTTAATGTATTCAAACAGAAATGCTAATCATTATTTTTCGGCATAAATCTGGGTAGTCTTATGATTTAGCGGTTGAATTTGGAACTCGAATATCTTAGCTTCAAACCTGCTGAATATAAGGCTTACAAGCAAACATATACGCTGTGGAAATCATGTCAAAGTGATCGACAATTGTCCGATTGTAAGATATAGTCAACCCTTCTATAGCGTCGATGCCACGCTATAAAAAGTTAGGCGCCCATACAAAATGTATACATGTTTATTTGTCAACAAGATTGAGTAAGATTGACCTTACGTATTTTACTCATTGCTTACGTAACCAACGCCGCAAAATTCCCGATTTCCCGACAAATTATTTATTTCCTTCGCTGCAGATGAATATTTATATACTATAATACTTTTATGTGATTTGTAATTATATTACGGAAGAATACAAAAAATTTGAATCCCATATCTATTATATTTCATATCGATATTCCCATTATTAGAGTCGACGTGTAGTAAATACATCACCGGTAGGGTAAGGTTACAATAACAATTTGAAAACCATATGTATGTCCGAGATCCCAGAATTGGATTCCCTAGCTATAGTACGTAGACAATCTCCATGGGAAACTTTTCTGGGGATAAAAGTTTTTAATGCGGTGGTTTCACATTGCTTTCCGCATATGATTCGAGAGCTCGAAGACAGACAGAGATGGAGGGTGTCTTGCACGTTGAATTTGGAGAGAGGCAGAGACGGAGAGAGTATCTTGCGTACATCGTACGATTGTATAGATCGTTAACCCAAATTTATCGACTAATAATGATATGCGAATGTTATAATGAATCGATTTCAAGTGTATTGTTTATGTTTACTTGAAGAAATTATCGAATATTGAGTGCTATTGACAGTGTTTATTTATTTATATACAAGCTTCATACACGTTGCGATGGTTCCAACAGATATATAGCTCAATGATAAAATTAGCTCACTACTCAAAGGGTTTGCCTCAGTATTTCCTCTTTATTCCTATGAAGATAAGATGATTTTTTTCCATAATCTGGATTTGATCCAAACGTCCATATTCATGTAAGGGCTTAGCTAGATTCCCATATGTCCCCTTCAGAACCGGATGATTCCACTTTTAATGCAGCTACATATTTCGAAATCATAAAAATTATCATAAATTAACGATTTTAGTACACGAATACTATTTATAATAGCATACTATGATGTTGATGATAAATTCTTGCATAACGGAATTTCCGTTTCGTCGAGCATATTTGAAATTCATGTCGTTTCAAATGCAACTGAATCATTATGCATCAACAAATTTGCCATAGCAAGTCTTCAACTCCTATCCATCATCCACTTTTATCGTTAAAATGATGGTCTTTAAAACAATATAAATCAACAGCCCAACTAAAAAGGATTAACCACGGAATATCCATTTATTATAGTTGTATACACGACTGTATTTATCACATCGTGAGAACGGGATATGCGGTATTATTTATATGGGGTATTAGGTGGTACTGACAGAATTTTTTGGTCATACATGTGGTCCAACAGCGTCGAGCATTGTACCAAGATGTGATTAATTAAGCGTGGAAATTTAATCTCAGAAAATGTGCCAACATGTAATCTCATTACTTAATATACTCCAACACAAAAAAGTGCAGCATTTCGTAAAATATTAGATGTATTGATAAGTCCTTGCTGATTTTGATAGACGTCGCAAGATTATTTTGAATATTTGGTGGAATATTCCAGGAATTATTCATTATGAATTTATGAAACCAGGTGAAACAATAACTGCAGATGTGTATTGTCAGCAATTGGAAAACGCGAAATCCTGTGGGAAATAATAGGTAGTAATGGAAGAAATTATGCTGTGTAAGATTTTTTAAATAAAAATGAAAAAATTGAATAAATTCTCACATTGTTGAACGATCGGCGAAGACTTTTCAATACACCTAATATTTAAGATGGGACTGCATGAAGATCGTTTTTCTTATATCGAATGCCTTAGGCGTATATTCAATAAACTACTCGCTATCGATAGATCTTTTGGGATAAGTAATGTCGGATATCATTTGATATATCTAATTAATCAACTGATTCATCTCCGTTCCGAATGCATTAACACTAAACAGGTCGCATGGATAAACCTCAGCTCGGAGTTTTTAACCCTTTGATCAATATGCACTCATATGTTGAGCGTCAATTCCAGCGATTCAGAGTAGACCTCCGCATGTTACAAACATTTGCATTGATAAGAGCAGTATTTATATCAGTAGTGCCAAAAATTCGTGCCGTTTTTAGACTTCGTCTTTTTTGACGAGGCGTAAATTTTTTTTGCTATACGATTTGAAACAGTAATTGTTTAGCAAAATTCCCGATTTCCCGACAAATTATTTATTTCCGTCGCTGCAGTTGAATACTTATATACTATAATACTTTGTTGTGATTCGTGATTATATTACGGAGGAATACAAAAATTCTGAACTCCGTATCTATTATATTTCATATCGATATTCCCATTATTAGAGTCGATGTGTAGTAAATACATCACCGGTAGGGAAATGTTAAGATAACAATTTGAAAACCATATGTATGTCCGGGATCCCGGGATTGGATTCCCTAGTAATGGTTGAGGAACAACATGGCACAACGTCTGTGTAATCAGTCAGCAACCATCGACGGAGGCATGATACAAATGCTGTATCAAGCGCGTATCTTGAAATTACTTGAAATAAATGGAAAAAAAAACTTTAATATTTTACAAGAATAGGAATTGGAGAGTGTTGTTCATTAAAAGTCTCATAGTTTTTAAATATTTTTATTAATAAATATATAATAGAATTACTACTACTAAAAAAGTACGATATCGCGTAAATCGAGAGATGAATTTGTATGATTTTACCTGGATCTTTGAATGAATGATTTTGTTACATTTTGTTCTTTCCGGGATTGAACATCTCTGATTCCCGGTGTTTTATAATCATCAGTGTTGAAAAACAACTATATGTATATTTTAGGGAATAAATTAGAGATAGTAACGCTGTAAATAGTCTAATGACTCGGATGCGGTATAACTTTATCCCCGACGGTATGCGGCTACTTAAGTAGATAAACTACTCGATATCTGGAACACGAATTGATCTCGAGCAATAGTTGCCCCGAGACTAAAGTGTTTCCCACATTTTCACACGTGTATTTTCATCATTCCATTTGCAGATTGGATTTTGAAAGCCTGTTCGTGCACGTGCGATTCGAGTGCCAGAATCGGCTGAACAAACACATCCGTTTCCGGACTCTGTATAATCCCAAGCATGGACCTCGATCATTGCCTATTATGCATTTCCATTAATGGACCCTAGTTGCATTGCAGAAGATGAATTTACGTCGCACCCTCGCAGCTAGCATTCGAAGCCTTATACTATTTGTGGACTCGATCGGAGGTCTCGTTCATTCATCCCCAAAATGCAATAGGTCAGAAAAGTGCATCCAAATGCATCAAATTCGCCTGTTCTGTCGCGGCTGGCGTAATAAATATACACCCTAGCACGTGCCGTCTAAATACATCTCTCATCCCCCTTAAATTTTGTAGGTAGGGTCGTAGTCAATGCGTTAGCACGCTGGTCCATAACCCATCCAAAACAAACTGAAATCAATATTTAATCATAAATAAAATCTGATTTTATATCTACATGATATGCTGTATAAAGTGGCTATTAAGGCTACTGAAGCCATTTTGTTCAGTCATAGTAAATTCTTCCGATGGAAAGGTCGTCGCGCGCTTATTTTGCGAAGCTCGTGGAAGTCTATGGTAGTGATATGATGAGTCGGTTGTTTAGATAAGTTCGTACTGATACTCACGACGAGGCATCAGTCATTTCTGAAGAACTTGTGCAAAAAATTGAAGAACAAGTGCGAAATGACCATCGTGTGATGCTTAACGACCTTCACGAAGAATTTCCTGACATTTCTCGAAGTCTCCTCGGTGATGTTGTGTCGGAAAAACTTGGTTACAAAAAGCTGTGTGCGAAATGAGTGCCCAGAATGCTCACATCGGAGCAGCTTTTCTAGACTCTATCATGATGGAGGATAAGACATTCTTCGACATTCGCACCATGGTAACATCCTTTTTTCTTTTTTTTTCTCTTGTGAGGGGCAAATCTTCAACAAGATGCCATTATTAGGAACCATGATAGTTTGGGATTCTTACCCACTAAAACCCCCATCCTTTTTTCTCCACCGACCCCCTTGGAATCCGCTTTCGCATTGCTTCAATGGGATGGGTTTGTGACATCCTGCTGAAACCAGACACCCCTTATATCCATTTCTTTAAGTTTTAATACAAGAAAAAAATATTCGACCAAGGAAATTCTACTCATGCAGACCGCTTAGGTGATCACAAAATTGATAAAACTGCTTAATGTTTTCGGATGTCTTAACTGTTCTTGAACCTTCACCGTTTTTTCCTAAAGCTGTTCACCCATAACATAGTTAGTCCATGTTGCTTCAATACGCACGATAAAGATAATGTTATAATGTCCCAGATTTCATGACTGTTTTGCGCAGGAGCGGGGCCGTTCTCATGGCAGAGTCCCTAGGCGGCTCCTCTCTCCATCGGAATGGCCGCGAACCCATTCTTCTTTCGGGCCGTGACGTAGCCGGACGGATGGATGGGGATGGACAGGCGTCGTACAGAAATACTCTCTTCTCTAGATAGCTTCTTATTCAGCACGAAAGAGAAATAGAGAGATATCTGGCTGCGAGAAGGACGTCATCCCGCCGTCGAGGTCAACTGACGACTCCTGTTTCTTGCGCCTCCGCCGCCCAACCGGCAACGGTACACGCGCAAGAAACGATCGGTCGGTAATTCCAGACGCAATATGTCCACAGCGCCACAGAAGATGGCGCTGTTAAAATAACACATTGCGTCTAAAGAGAGACGGAAGATGTCGCTGTTAATCTGGAGAGATCAGTTTTATTTTCGGTTCCATGATCTGTGTAGATCATTGCTTTCTTATGATCACTCACTGCTTTGATACATGATGTTAAAATCTCCTATATTATGTTAAAATCCATAGTAAATATTTATGCCAGTTTACAAAGGTGCACCCTTATTCGATACCATCAGCTATGCTCGTTTTCTAAAATGATTTTTCCACGTGCTAGTGTCTGCAAAAAAGTTAAAATATATAATAGCAATAAAGAAGTAAATTCTGAATATCAGGATCATGTACTGTATATCAGCCATGATGTAAGTAGAAGTTCGTAATACAATTACAAAGTTCGCAGTTTCGCATCTCTTCATGTACCAAACATGCAGGAAGACCGCCCATTGGATTGAATAGGGTCGCATTTACTAAACGAATTATAAGGGATGGATTCAGCAGTAGCCAACATGTATTTGTATTTGATTATCATTTAGTTGCAATAAGAAATTTCTATTTTATTTGATGTATCGATAAGTCCTTGCCGATTTTGATGGACGTCGCAAGATTCATTTGAACATTTGGTGGAATATTCCAGGAATATCATATTGTACATATTTCGACTCAAAATCAAAATAATTTTTCTGAAGAGGAAATAAAAACGCGAAATCCTGTGGGAACTAATAGGTAGTAATGGAAGAAATCAAATTTTGTAAAATTTTATAAATAAAAATGAAAAATATCAGTCTTTAATTGTTATACAATCGTTAAAGACTTCGATACATCTAATAAATAAAACTGGATATAGATACGATGATCGAACCCTATGAAAGTCCTTTTAAAGCTGTCATTAGCCCTGACGTTTTCCAGATTTAAAGAGATCTTTCGTCTATAAAATCTTATGGCATCCATTAACCAATACGGGGTGTGAAAGTTCCAAATGACAAATGATGGCACGTCTCTTTTGCTTGGTGAGATTTCCAAGTCTATTTTTGTATAATGTCTAGCTTAAATACTTAATGTCTTCTAATTACATCGGTAGTGATTCATACCGAATATAATTGTGAAGATTGATCTAAAAATAAGCTAATTATCTTATATATAACATCCCTACATTCTTGATTGTAACATTAAATTGTCCATCTTTAAGAAACCATCCGTCATTTTCGCTATTTGGATCTAGCTTCAGAGATCATTCTGGCGTACTAATTGAAGAGACACAAAAGGTCTCGGATGTGATCTCGTATCGGACGATCAAAATAGGAATGGAAGACTACCAGCCCGGAATATTTGGACTCGGTGTTACAGAAATACTATTATTTTTTCAACGACCACTAATGACTGTACCGCATTTTGGTTGGAACATCACAAAACTAAGGACAACGTGCTGAAATGGCATTTGTCACGTCAGACGGTTGAATGAACCTATAGTCGAATAATATCCGTTCTTATGCAACGTATACGTTTATAAACATTCGAACGATTCGTTCTGAGCTTTCGTTTCAGGAATATATCGTCAGAATGTCCAACAAGATGGATGTTGTCTGGGGGCATGTCTTTTATGGCGACGTGCTGCAATGCGTTCTTCGTTTAACAATTGTTATAACTATCGAATTTCTGCGGAAGAAGGGATTTTGATGGGATAAGATGTCTTTTCTTCGCTCTTCACATCTCATTTTTGAGCTATAAGTCAAGTATCGCACCGGGATGTTATTTAAAAAAAATTAAGATAAAATATCTTAATCATAACAGCTCTATTTTGCTTTCTTTCTGGTCGCCATCCACCTTTCGGCGTCTCCTCTCTCGTTCAATAGATGTCCTGGCCAGCGCAAGAGAGCCGATCATCCTTAAATACCCAATTATGCTACACTTGAAGCACGGAGAAAAAAATTACAACCCTGCGTTAAACGACTATTAATCAATTCGTCAGATCAACAGCGACATATTTATTTATACCCTATTACGCATGCGCGAGGTTAGAATACGAACAAGCAGCATAAACAAACAAAAAAAAAAGTCGACCTTGATCACGGGAAGATGCGTTTTTTCCGCCGGTTATTCTGTAGTCTCGCAGTTGTGATCTCTCTCCGAGCGAAATAAATATATTTGCCAAGACGAGCAACTTTTCATCGCATACTTTTCATCAGAAAGTTCTCAATATTTTTAAAATGTAGAAAAATGAATGAACAAATAAATACAAAGTGGCTTTCGTTTTATTTTTTCGCAAATCTAACACGGATTTTGGACCATTCCGAACACTATTGCGCACCCCTATTTGGCTCAATTTGATTATACACACATTAAAAGTAGAAGGAAACCGTAGCAGGGTTAATACCCACCCTGCCAGCTACTGGGTCGCAGACAATCGATTGTTCCGTATCGACTTTTCCTACGAGTTCCGCATAATACAAAATATCGCGTGCAACGCCGATATGAATCCACCTACTCCAGGTCTCATATTGCAGAACAATATGAGGAAGAATGCAATTTTAAGCTAAAGGTCTGAAATGTGCTTGGGTAAAATTGCAACGAGCTGACGTCATCCCGATTGAGTAATAGCTTACTGTTGATTGGAGTCTATTGTTTTTGTTTAACCACAATGTTGAATTTTGATAAATATGATTATGAATAATACGATCATCGCTCTGACACACTTGGGTTTCGTTTAAATCGATTTAAAACCGATTTAATAGAACATAATGGTGACGAATGGTAGTCGATGAGTCTTATCATTGCTGGTGAGTTTTGGTATATCACCGCATTTGCTTGTCCAAAAAAGCGCGCCAAGTCGTAGATGCCGGCGTTACTGCAAGCACTCTTGTCCAGTAATGTTGGTGGGATGGACAGGTGTTAAGATCCAAGCAAACAAGTCACGTGATGTGGGTGGGGCAGTGTTGATTCACCAGCAGTCGTCACAGAAGTCGACCAAGACAACAGTAGCTTGCCTCGTCACAGTCGCAGGCCACTCTTCTTGCAGTAACATTGAAGACGCTTAATGACAGCAGCGCTGCTGCCGAAGAAGGTTCATAGGTCGACTTTGACTCAGCCCTAATAAACAGTGCTCATGAACGACAATGCAATTAGAATGATTGGAGTCGGAATACCGGTCTGTAATCAGCTGCGATTTTCGGATATCTTGCCGCGATGTCGATGAAGATGACGCTATCGTCGGCTACTATTGTTTGTCATTGCTATTGATCAGCGCAAAACTTCTGGAAAACACTTTCACTCAAACACTATTTACAACATTGCTCATTCGCAATCAATTAACAGAAGAAAATCAAGTCCAAGCATGATGTGAATCAATAGTCAAGTTCCCAGGGAAAAGCGAACGACATCAGTATAGGGTCATCCAAATGCTGTCTTGCTGGAAATAGACATCAGACACATCAATATGATTAAATTGTGACCATGAAAATTCACACAACATTGATTGGCATCGCTCAGAATTCACAGTAACATGTGTGTGCAAACGTGTTGTAAACGCATTGTTGCAATTTATACCTGTCCATGGTTGAAATTGTACTACATACTACTAAAACAAAATATCATTTAAATAAAAACAGCTAAGAGATACATATGGTAACTTAAAACTAGATAAAACAAATTAGTATGATATGTTTTATGGGTGGGGGGAAGCCTAGTCTCGCTCCCGACTTCATTTGGCACGAGCCACATATGTAAATTAGCCTGGAGGAGTTTCTATGATCGTACATATCATAGAAGTTCTAAAAGCGTTAGGCCCTAGCTACAAGATCTGTGTGTTCAACCGGTCCGCTTTTCGGACAGCTTCGCGATCGAACGCCATGCCCGAACATGTCCACAGAACATGACTTCGTCCGTGAATGAATATCCGCGGATCGTCACGTGTAAACATTATACAGTGCTGACGTCTAGGCATCACAAGATATTATATAGGATAACCCTATATACATCGTACATCAAACCTAAAAGTGACTTAGCAATCTCTTTAACGGGACTGTTGCCAACCATTTTGACGTGGTTTTTCATAGCGAATATACATTTTTAAAATGTGGTCACCAGCAACACCTCCTGTAGATTTGAACCCGTGACCGCTTAATCGCGAAACTACCTACAGGTCCCTACTGCAATTTAGATGTGGTTGTGTATATTTTTTAATTGGTTTCATGTGTCATAATTCATCTAGGATTACCCATTGTGCTGGTTCTATACAATAGTCCTCCCCATCGTTTTGGTGGCAATCGAGGGTCGTTGCCCGAATTGGCTTCAGGTCACGGCCATTTCCTTATTCCCGACCTATACACAATAAATCTGACACCTTGACACGTGGCACGTATTGACAATCAGAATGCCGGCATGTTCCTGTTGCTTTTGGATAGCGTATAATTCATGGCACGTCCTTGCAACCATAAAAATATCATTTATGGGGGTGGTAGTCCCAGAAGTACCCGACCTCAAATACTCAAACTCCTCAAAATAGCCATCAACCGCCGACCGAAATAGAGTTGGCAAATATTTTACGCCCGAGCCATTTTTTCGTTTAGTTTAAGTTTGGAAAAAAATAATCCGAGGGGGGTAAATTTGAAGTATATGCTTTTCCTTTTTGAAGATAATCAATGAAATGGGATCATTTTCATTGTGCTTTCCAAAAAACTGACGCTATAATCTTGTCTTTAGATGGAACTGTCCTCGCCTCCTTTGAAGCCGATTCTCCCCAAGTCCATTATTTCGACAGTCAGCGGTCTGAAAAGCGGACCAGTTGGACACACAGACCTTATGGTCACTTCGTCCTCTTTTAGAGCTTTTTGCGGCATTTTTAGTAATAAATATGTACTCGGGGCCTTCTATGATCTGCACGATCACCCAATCCCCTCCAGTGGCTAATCTACATAGGTGGCTCGCGCCGAATGAGGTCGCGAGCGAAACTAGACTTCCCCCCCAACCATAAAACCTATATATCTATCTATCTTAATTTATTTTATATAGTTTTAAGTCACCATATATATGTATATATCTTAGCTAGTTTTTCTAGTTTTAAGTTACAAAATCTGAAGCGATCGACCCATGTTTCATCCATGGCTATGAATCGATGCAAAAACTCGGCTTTATTGCTGTGAAACATCACCAAATACTTGATTGAAACATCCTCACGATGCTGTTATTGTTCCATAGTGAGCAAATGCGGCATCCGTCTTGCGCACAGCTTTCTCATGTGCAAATTTGCGTTCAATATGCGATGTACAGCACTTTTGGAAATACCCATCATGTCTGCTAACTCGTAATCGGTCATACAATATTATTGTGTTTCTGACACCATTTCTGGCGTAGTCACCTCATTTGGTCGACCACTGCGCTGTTCGTCTTGGCAGCTCGCACGGCTTTGTTTAAATTCTGCCACCGAATATTTTACTGCTTTAAACGAAGCAGCACACTCCCCCGGAGTAGAATTTAGTTCGGCTTTGATATGGGCTGAACCAAGACCCTTCAAATAAATGTTGACATTTGGTATTTTTATTGTGAAAAACACCCAAACGACCCCCTTTTATTAAACACCAGTCTTCAAGATCAATTCATCGTGCACAGTAATTATTCCGTCCATTCCTTTTATTCGCGGCCTGCATTAAAGGGTGGCCGTCGACACAGCTAATCATCATTCAGGAAACGACAATTATTTTGAATGATGATTCCAGAAAGAAAATTAACCCATCTGCATTTTCGACGTCGCACACATCATTCATTAAAATTTCTGAATGCCATTAGCCCGAACTAATGCACCAATGATATAAAAAATACGACCATTAACATTTTAACAACTGCGCCCGAATGACTCGAATATTTGTCTCGAATGCCGATTTTACGAGAGCAGATTCTTTGAATATACGAACTGCTGCGAAGAGGTTAACTGCTCTTTTATTTGTTTCGTTTATTTTATTCGCTTTTTAATCGTTCGCTCAATTGCGTGATGATCTTGACATGGACCTTAACCAGTTGTGGCGCTGCATCTCAAAGCGGCACCAATTTAAAGGGTCAATATTAGCTTGATATGGTCTAATCATCTATCATGGCAGTGTACTGAAAGGGTTAAGTGCGTGATTTTCTTCTCGCCTTGGTGTCCCAAGAAAATGTCGCGATTAAACGATCGATCGCTATGGGATTAATTAATCTCATTAATTTTGTTGATGTCAAGTCGTCTGGTTGATGATGGTACAACTAGGGAATCCAATCCCGAGCTAAAATTTCGATCCCGGGAAATGCGCGCTCAACCTCCACACTCGTTGGAGGTATCATCATCATTTTCGTATAATCCATTAATGTGACTGATTTCCTATCTGCTGAGACACGGACTAAAACTCGCAAAATTCCCGATTTCCCGACAAATTATTTATTTCCGTCGCTGCAGATGAATACTTATATACTATAATACTTTGATTTGATTCGTAATTATATTACGGAAGAATACAAAAATTTTGAACCCCATATCTATTATATTTCATATCGATATTCCCATTATTAGAGTCGAGGTGTAGTAAATACATCACCGGTGGGGAAAGGTTAACAAACAACAATTTGAAAAACATATATGTATATATATCATGCTTTTGTTTTAACCACACGTCCACATTTCTTAACCACATATTTTCACAAATACATATTGAGTTATTTAGTTTTGTAACTAAACAGTGTTAATATGAATAGACCAATATGAATCATCATATCGTCTACCGCAAGCAATCTAATGTCGTCATTCAAAGAAAAGTATCACATTCACACTATACGTACGATATAAATAAATCAAAAGGCCTGAAGTATAAAATTGTTGTTTGTGTATCACCCAGCGAGCCATTCAGGTGAGCGTGTCGAAGGACGTCTTCACTTCTCCATGAAAATATTATAATGATTTGAGTCCGAGCTTAATGATGTATCACTGATATTAAACACCTTAGCATTGTATTTGTACTGTTTCCACACAAATTTAATTTTCTCTTAGGACCGCGCAACATGAATGAAGCTTGTATATTAATAAATAAGCCTTAACACTGTTGATATTGTTGGGCCTCATAATAGCGTTTCAAATAGAATCACTTTTATTACTGCGCTGATTTTTAAATATTTCATTGATTTATTATGATTTTAAAAAGACCACGAAAGATCTAAAAAGACACAACACCCTGGTGGTTTGTCTCCGATTCACTAATCTCCGCACTCAATGTGCAAGAATGCTCTTTCTGTTTCATTCGAATCCGTACGCCGCATATGCGGGATTCTTCGTCAACGGGATAAGAGGAGTTGATTTATTACCGTCATCAGAAAAGCATGTTTTATAGCTTCTTGTAATAGATGTGGTTATTTTTTTGCTTCGTGGACATCTTTCTCGGATGGAATTTAAATAGGCCCACACACGAATGATATTTTTATGGAACACTTCAATGATATGCATCCTTGCATTATTCTGCTTCATAGTTTATGGCCCACAAATGTTATCCCAATGGAAAGAAACGCAGTAGTACAGTTACGTGGTTTATTGCTTCAGGTCACGTGTAGCGCGGGCTGAAAGGCTAGGATCCAAAAGCATGCTAATATATAGATTATCGCATTGCAATTTCATCAAACAATATTTGACCTGCAAGTAATATTGTCATCAGATTAATGTCAAAATGTTTGTGATGCCAAGACAATGGTAGTCATTAACAAATGTGCAAGTACTAATTATGGACATCTTTAATTTGACCTCCTGTCCATGAACCGTTTCGTGGCTCAATTCTGTTTAGTCTTTCATCTCAATTTGTTACTCGTAATTCTTGTGTCTGTTTACGACCCTCCGCCCATTTGGTTATTTTTTTACTAGAATCATGATGATGATGATCGTCGAGCGCCATATAAACACCATTAAAAGCTTGTAAGTTTACAGTATCGTATGACAGAGCAAACATTACATCTGTTCAACGTGATGGAATCGTGTGCGCTCGTCTTGTTCGTGATGAAGGAGTTATTGAGGAGTTCAAACATCTGTCAGGTTTGTGTCTGTTCCGTCTTCAGTCAGATTTATGGCAACGATCATTAAATGCTCATGGCATTGTTCTTCGAATCGTGTGACGAAATCGAAGCTCTTGTACAGATGTATTAAATTTCAGACTTGACTTGCTTGCAATGGAAGTCATTTTGCTCCATGGCTTAAATCTTGGTTGTTCATCAAAATATGAAGAGAAAATAGCCAGAATTCATATTTCGTCTTCAATATATGGGTGCCTAACTTTTTATAGTGTGGTCCCTATCTCGACGCTATAGAAGGGTTGACTGTATTATATTTCGTGGAAGAAACCGATATAGTTGCCAACCTTCGAAGAAAAACCCCACCATGAATTATAATATAAAATTATACATTTTCATCGATCCTATGAAATTCTAAGATATCCTTTGGTAATAAAATTTGCATAAATTCAACGCCGGATGTTACCCCAAAGGACCACCAACTCCTAATCCGTTTATCCGAGCTAATTGGCTTAAATATAAATTCTTTCAATGCTTCATTTAACGACGAGACATCAAGAATCTATTAAATCGAATATGGTGTTCTAAAGTATGTCTATATTTCACCCTTGGTTGTAAAATTTGCTGACGTTTGACAGAATGAACTTCTTTGTCTTCAGAGATTTAAACCTAATCCTCCTTACAAGCAGGCTTCATATGAATTTCACACTTAGGGCTTTATTTTTCCCATCGGTTTTCCCACCATCATATATTTCAATTTATAAAAATATATATTTGTATCGTATACATTCTTATACCATTAATTCGATTGCGATGAAACTTTGGGGAGTTGTTGTGCGCACCTCCGTGAAAAATTTTGCGAGACGTTTAACGGATGCACCATGTTGGCGCATATCAGTATGGTGAGTGATACGCTGTTTGAGTTGCGCTCACGAGAGAGAGGGATATGCAATGTCAGTTACGTACTTTACATCAGGGTTTCGAACCTGAATTGAAAACCAAAAACCGGAATGATTATTATTTTGGCTCAACTGTTGTATTGCGCGCGCATCCTTCCTCTACATCTCGCTTCACTTCACCAGACTAATATGCGCCAATATGGTGCATCCGTTAAACGTCTCGCAAAACAAATTCCGCACACAAACAATGGTTGTGCTTCTTGAATACACGCCCAACAGCTCACTAAAGTTTCATCTTACTTAAAGTTTTATACATATTGATGTAGTTCTATCAACCATCAACAATTATCGTATGAGGATTTGCTGAAACTATTTTTTTTTTTCATGTTGAACTCTGCTGTCTATTTTAGCTCGAATTAATCTTAAAAGCTCTTTTAGAACCCATTCCAGATGGCTCTCACGTGTAATGGTTCCATTAATATTTGAATTTGAACATCCGCTGTAATGGGTGCTGCTCTTTTGGCATTCGATAGCCAATTTCATGACCCAACTATGCTTTGAAGTTATAAATACGATTTTTTTATAAATTTAAAATGGCAAAATCTGCCCAATTGAGTATCGTGATTAGATTCTCAATCGTCACATTACGAAATGAAGACTTTTTAATCAGAAGTACTGCTAAAAAATTGTAGATTTCCATCAAGGCAGTGCATTATATCATTAGGTGACTGGGATTTTGATGGACAGGAAAAGACCGGACCGCCCAAAATGTACTACGGACGCCTGGATGCGGATAGACTTCTCTGGGCACAAAAACATAAAAAATCGAATCCAAATTTGATATATTTGGCCAAAAGACTTTTTTCGCGCAGTATTAGGCGTTTCCAAACTTGTTGTCGGTAGTGAATATTTTAAGATTTTACTATAGCAAAGGTTCAAGGGTATTACGTTCTTGATAAAGTCCCTATCATCTCTAAAATTATGAATGCCCCAGTGTCGGATTTCGTCACCGAGGGAGAACCCTTCGGCCGCTCTCGCTGGCTTAATTACAAATTCTCATTTAAAGCCCAAATTAAATGGTACGAACCTAAAGGCGCACGCATGCGCAAGGCAACCTCAATAATCAAGGTCAAAATGAGGGTCCGTATCATCCCTCATCCCTTCGTTTTTCATACGCAGGCCGAATTTAAATATCACATGAGATACGTGTATAAATCAAGGATTATACGTGTCTGCTCTCAACCCTTCTTTCTCCATTGGATTACATAAATTTTATCATCGATTAGTGTCGTCAAGTATATTTTGTAGTCTGAAATTCTTTATTTTTCATTTGGTGTGTAGAATAATTATTAGTTTGTACTTTGATTGAAGAAATTGTAATAAAAGAACCAGTAGTTTTCACTACAAAATATATTGGCATTGCCAATACAGTCAACCCTTCTATAGTGTCCACTTCGTTTACGGCGTCTTTTACGAATGTTAGCCACTTGGTTTCTAAATTTCTATAGCATGGTCCCTATCTGGACGCTATAGAAGGGTTGACTGTAATACGTGGCGTTTTTCACATAGATAAAACAACAATAATTTAATTCTTCCTCTGTATCTGTATGTTCTTCTAAGTGAAATTCTTCGATTTAAAAGCAAAAAACGGAGAATGGCATTTTTTATATCCTTGTAGAAGTAATCAATCCATTATTTGGCAGTAGTTCAAAATGAACGATCCCTTTAAAATCCCACAAAATATCACTTTACTTGAATGCAATTCACTTTGTTTTTATTGCTTGAAAAATCTCGATTGCCTCCATCAAATCTTGTAAAACGTCGTTATCGAATGTGTTAGGCCTCACATGACCCGATTTGTTCAGCAACAACAACGTTTCTGCGAAAATTGTATATATCCAAACAGCAAGACTGATCAAAATAAACTAAACAATGATTGTTTCGTAGCGTAAAGAAAAAAAAACCATTACAAAATTCACGCCACATATTTTTTATAACTTTTCTAAACAAAAGTATAAAAACGGCACGTATTTATGGCACTATAGATATAAACGCAATTTTTTTGGAAAGGGTTTTGAAATACAGCTTTATGTGTGTCTCTTAAATTTTAGTTAAAAAAGAACACATTTCGCACTCAACGTGTGTGTGCTTACTCATCAAAAGGTTTTTTTAGGGAATTTTTAATTCAAAAATCATTTTATAGACGTAATAAAAGCGATAACAAGCTAATTTATTTATTTTTCTTTTCCAGAATCTCAAGATGCGGATATGGACACCGTGGAGATTGCAATGCGCAGCATTACTCTTAATATTTGCGGCCTGCCGAGCACAAAATTTCGACTATGCCCGCACCGACAGAGCTTACACTCCGGATCCAAATTTTGCCGACAGCTCGAGGGATCCCAATTTCTCACCGTACACACAGGAACCTAGTTATCCGCGCGATTTAAATTTCCCCAACAACGATTTAAATTATCCGTCCCGTAATCCTGAATATTCAGATCCCTCCAGGAATCCGTACGTGAACGACGGATTCAACCGAGACAATTTTGGCAATAGAAACGATTACCTCGGTAATACCGACGGTCTGAACCGCGACATTTACGGTAATAGCGACGTCGATAATAACCGATCTCCTGCTTGGGATGCTAAAGTCGGCTACGATAACCGAGCGCCGCCTCTAGAACAAAGCAGCGTTATTATAAATGAAGCGTAAGTATGCTTATTTCATTATTATTTTTATTGCAGTAATTAATTAAGTAATGAATTTCTATTGTCCGTTATTATATACGCTGCTAGTCGCGGGTGAGTAGTAAATTTGTTTCCGATGAACACCAAATTATAATGCAAAAATGTATATATCGTACATTAGTGCCAATTTTATTTTAACTATATCATGATCGTTCATTTTGTTGAATAAAAAAGCATCAAATAACCGTTACCTGCGTATTATAAAAAGCACACGCTTATAGCTAGCGGTGTCACCGTATAGATCTAGAATGCATCGGCATAAATCTTCATTAACACGAAATAAATATCATACAATTGTATTTAAAACGGCACGCTGAAAACATCTATTTATTCTCTTGGTTGTATATATTTTTTCATCCCTTAAATAATAAACATATTGGATTGGAACACCGCTGCGTATCATTATGTAGATACTGCTTAAAATGCTATATAGTTGTATGTACGTACAAAATATATATTTATGCAATTTTTGCTATAATTTTTCAGATCATATTTCATCGTAGCGTCTCGTATGGTTCGACCTGGCCAAATATACAAAATGTCCGTTAGCATTCTTCGCGCTCGTCTCAAGATGAACGTCAGAGCTTCCATATCCAATAACGGCGTTGAAATGACTCACGTTAATCAAGATGTCAAAGAAGGAATACCTGAAACTCTAATCATGAAGGTATTTTCACTATTTGCTTTCTAAAAACTCATTTTTATTGTTATTTTCTGCTACGTATGTAACACATCACTTAAAAAGTTTGTAGGATGATTAATAAAACAACAGCTTTTAGGTAACAATTGAATTTATTCATTAATGTAAAGACAAGATTGATACATTCATTCCGACGTATCTTTCACCTCAAAATAAGCTTTATTTTCGGCAATCAAATATTCAAAGTGCAATTGTTGCAATCGTCTTGTAATACAGTTTTTCTTCTTTATTTGGGGTCATTGTTTTTGCAATATCTTCCATCAAATGCACCAATAACACCTTACAATATTCTCAGGGTAATCGATGAATAAAATAACATTCGCATTGCAAAATACAAACACCACAACCTTCCTACGAACTTATTAAATGACTTGTTAAAGCACCTTATATGGTTTGTATATGACTTATCTAACAAAATTTTATCGTTATTTTTCCATAGGTTCCCCCGACTTCAGTGCCCGGTGAATATAAACTTCGAGTTGAAGGCATTTATGACGATCCGTTTGATGGGAAGGCGTTTTTGAACGAAACGTCTTTAACATTTTCGCGAAGATTCATGACAATCTTCATTCAGTCTGACAAGCCCGTATACATGCAAGGACAAACAGGTATTTCTATCTTAAATCTCATTAATTTCTCGAGTAAAAATATGAACTTGGCTTAATAAAATACATATTTTCATGCTTCAGTACGATTCAGGACCATACCCATTAATACAGAATTGAAGGCTTTCAATAACGCCATCGATGTTTACATATTGGATCCAAACAGACATATCATGAAACGATGGCTTTCTCGGCAGGTATATATATTTGATGTTGTTTCTATGTAATATTAGCGAGTACCCGGCATGCGTTGAAATGCCACACAAAGAAAGAAAGTGTTTGTTGGCGTCATAAGTCCCTCCGATTTATTTTAGTGCTATTTCGGAATTACGAAAGCAAATACGTTAGGGATTAAATCTATTAATTTAAGCTCGACTGGTATACTTTTTGAAATCGTAATCGTTGAGGGCACTGAAACTGGAGCGGCGCTTAAAGCATATGTAAGCATTTCATGTAGCTTGTACTAATTCAAAAACCTTTACGGGTGTGAACATAATAACTCGCCAAAGTTTCATTGCAAACGAATTAATAGTATAGGAACGTATACGGGATGAACAAACAAACATTAATTTATATATATATATATATAGATCCACATTTATAATTGTTATTTTAATCTATCCGTTATAAATTTCAGTCTAATTTGGGCACAGTAAGCTTAGAATACAATCTCAGTGATCAACCTGTGTATGGAGAATGGATTATACAAGTTTTTGCGCTTGGACAAATTGAAGAGCAAACATTCCTCGTTGAAGAATATTATCAAACAAGATTTGAGGTTGTTATAATAGATATATACAAATTCTATGCCTATTTTTACATTCAGTATATCAAATATTTTTAAAACCAGGTCAACGTCACCATGCCGGCATTCTTCTTCAATACCGACCCTTTCATCTACGGCCGCATAATGGCAAATTATACGTCCGGAGCTCCGGTTAGAGGAAATCTGACTCTTAAAGCCACAATTAGACCTATTCCCGAATTCAGGCCACAATATTATCAACAAGGACAATTCAATAATCAAGGACAATTCGGAATGCCGACGCAGTACGAAAAAGATCAGATCTCAAGAGGTATTTTAAATCTGCAAATCATTGCGTTGTTTCAATGACGAAACGTAATTAAATTCGATTTACGTTCACAGATCAATATATTAGGAATCAGTACTATCCCGGTGTTGATTTCAATCATTTGAATCCGACTGCTAATGTTCCCTTGGATGAAAACGGAAATCCTATAATGAGTCAAGTCGGAGCTGTACCAAGCTCAACGAATATACTAAATCAGCCCGGATACGTGTACGATTATTCGAAAGTAGTAGAAAAACATTTTAATTTTGTAAGTATAACATTAGCATAACGTGTTTTTATTATTTCTGCACTTTATTTATGAAATGATTTTGTTTTTAGGATGAAGATTATCCCTTCTGGATGAAAAAACCCGATCCTTACAATACGTATCAATACGGCGGAGATAATAATCTACCTTATTTAAGATTTGTAAGCTTTGCACTTTTATTTATTATATTCGTATGGATATTCTATTTAGACATTTTAATTGATTGTAATTTATTTTTAGTTCAACGGAACCTACAATTTTCGTTTTCCCATGCAAGAACTCGAACAATATGTACAATCTCTAGAGGGAATGGAAGTCATCATCACAGCTACAGTAGGAGAGCGTTTCCTCGATGAAATTATTGAAGGATACTCCGTGGCCAGAATTTATAACTCGTCAATCAATGTGGCTTTTCTTGGCGGAACGCCCCAAGTCTTTAAACCTTCCATGCCGTTTGACGTTTATGTAAGAAGTGCAAATTTGTTAAAGAATATTTATTGAATAGCCGGAGTATTTATTATTATTTTTCAACAATTAGCTGGCTGCTTCATTCCACGATGGATCCCCTCTGCGTCCGTTGCAATTAGGCTTTAGCGTAATGGAAATTCAAAGCACAGTGGAAATGCGCGGTGGCGGTCGACGAGATGTCCCGAATCAGCAATTGCGCATGGACGATGAAAAGCCTGGCATATGGCATATAAAAATTGATCTCAAAACATTACTGGGTATATTTTTTGTATTTGTATCTCATTAACCCTGGATCACTAATCATATTGTTCGAATTACGCTATCGTTACATATTAAGTCCGTGAAACTAATGATTAGTGATCTAGAGTTGAAGACTATATCTTGTAGAAATCATTTTTATATACAATTTTTGTACAAATTCAGGTCTCGACGAAGCACGTAACGCGAAAGAAGTTCTTAACGATATATCACAGATGAGATTAAAGGCATTTTTCCGAGACGCAACCGGCAAACAAGCTCAAGGGGAATTGCTGCTTCTGGCTCATCATTCTCCGCTAAATCATCATATTAAAGTCTACACCAGTACCCAAGACGCAATCGTAATAATGCTGGAATTTTTTATAATTGCAAAGAAGATTGATTGCAATATTTTAATGCGGGTTTGATTTATTTTTTTAGGTTGGTGAATACATAATTTTGCACGTTCAGAGCAACTTCTATATGGAAACGTTTAATTACCTGGTGATGTCAAAAGGAATTATTTTAACGACTGGACAAGAAAATATGCAGGTATTCATTTATCGGATATGAAAAATTGATTGTTAATAAATTCAATATTTATACGCTGATAAATGTGATATTTAAATTTTTCACAGGAAACGATTCGCACGTTTGCAGTTACATTATCGGCTGAAATGGCCCCTGCCGCAACGATAGTGGTGTGGACTGCGGGCCGACGTGGAGAAATAGTAGCTGATTCGATTACTGTTCCGATTAACGGCATTTCTCGGAATAAGGTATGTTTAATTGTTGTTTAATACTGTGAATTTGATCTATAGGGTCTTTCAATAGAGACGCTCGAAATTTGTTAGGTCATAGCGGCTGTTGTTAAAGCAAGTGTATGGCAAATAACCATGGAAGATTGTATCAGTGCTCCGTTTGAGAAAACAAGCAAAATTATCAGATTTGAGACGATGGATCCTATGATTAAGTCACTGCTTGATGCGGATTTTGATCTGGCGGAATCGTCAGTCTGCATTTCTTCTAAAACGAAACTGACATTGCCTTAACAGGCGTTATTAAAATATCACATTGTACCTAAAAAAAAAGATGTCGCTGTTAATCTGGCGAATTAAATCTGCTCAGACTAACAGCGCTATTGCATAGGGATGGTGAATCGCCCACAGTGTGGTCGATATTCAAACGACAATTTGCATTTAAAAATCGAGCGTCTTTATTTAAAGGCCATGCGTATATTATACATGTTATGTTAATTAATTTTTATTTTTAGTTCACTGTGTTCATCAATGACCGTAAACATCGCACAGGAGAGAGAGTAGAAGTTGCCATTTATGGTGAACCAGGATCATACGTCGGCTTATCGGGTATAGATAATTCATTCTATACTATGCAGGCCGGAAATGAACTATCTTACGCTCAGGTTAGACTTTCATACGTCCAGCTATTAAATTGATTTACCGTAGAAATTAAGATAGAATGTTGCTATAATTGTTCTAATGAATTTGTATTTTTCTATTAACTGGAATAATTTTAACGGTAAGCAAAGTATTATTTAACTGCACGAAAGCTCCATGTATATTTTTGTTGGAGATTGTGTAGTGACATCAGCATAGATCGTGTATCATTTTATTAGTTTAGGATGCATTTTAATTTCAACGTGTACGTATACTCTAAATCGAGGGTAGTCAACCTTTTTATGATGTGGTTCAATTTTCGTAAGGAATAAACGAATATTAAAGTCTCTGGAGTTAAATCATCATAGATACAACAACATGAAAAAACCCTATTCCGAAACCCCCGATCAGGTTGACTACCATTGCTCCAAATGCTATAAAATCAAAACGACAACAGTTTTTCTTTTTTTTTTGCGTCCAATATTTAATTTATCATATGTTCAAACTGTACATATTTATTTTTATAACCATATGATCACGTCGTTGCCATTTTACCCAAACAACGTCTTCATTCAAATTTTAACGGTACCTAATGAACATATAATTTTTCTTATAAAGATTAAAACATAATCACCTTTAATATTGTCAACGAACTCTTAATACAATCTGATTAACATTGCAAATATTATTTTATTTCAATCATTGCATTATTCGTCTTAAGAGAACAACTGAAACGCAATTGGACTGACAAGAATTGCATATTCATTTGGTAGCCTTAATATAACACCCATTTTCGATAGATAGTCGATGCAAAAATAGCTTTTCAATTCTTATTTAAAGAGCTCTTCATACCCATTATTTCGACCAGTTAATGACCTATTTTAATAATTCAAATTGAATTTGCTTCAATTTCAGTTTGAGTATTAGATGTTCCTATATGTTATGTCGTTTTTTTTTCAATACATCCTCTTCAAAAATCATCCCACTTAACGATGATTGACACTTATCATTTATAACCACTTTAAATGCTTAATATACAATATTGCCTAATAATAATTTGAATCGATTATTGCTCATAGTATTATACACTCAATCCTTCTATAGCGTCAAGATATGGACCGTGTTATAGAAAGTTAGGCATCCATACAAAATTTGTGTGATTAACGCAGGCGAGGGAGCATTGAATTTATATATTTTACCCGTTGCTTACGTAAAAGACGCTGCAAATGATGTGGACGCTATAGGAGGATTGATTGTATTTGCTTTTAAATTGCATTGTTACAATTAATAACGTCGATTTAAATAACAGGTTATAATGAAGATGGCGCAGTTTGATGAGCAAACAAATGGAACATTTAAACACACTTGGTTATCACACGAAGGAAATCCCGACGAGCTCGTTTACTTCCCGTCATCGTCGTTTGGAATCGACGCAAATAGAACATTCGAGTATGTGTTGATTATTTAAATGAATTGATATTAATCGAGAACGTCAACGTAATAATATTGTGCATTTTTAGATTCGCCGGACTGGTAATATTCAGTGATGTTCTCGTGACGAGGCGACCCGATTATTGTAATAACACTAATGGTTTATCGGAGTGCTTAAACGGTAGATGTTACAGAACGGATAAAAAATGTGATGGTGTGTTTGATTGCGAAGATGGAACCGACGAAGCAGCTTGTTAGTATTCTTTATTATCTTCGGATAAATGTGTATTTTGTTCTAAAAATATCCGTGTTTTATTATTTGTGTATTTTTAGGTGCGCTCTATAGTAAATCTACAAAACTTGCACATTTCCGCAAATTCAGATTCAATAGAATTCAACGACAATACGATAATGTATGGCTGTGGAAAGATATCAATATCGGTCCGCATGGTCGATTTATTTTCAATATAGATGTACCTAAACGACCGGCGTATTGGATGGTGTCTGCATTTTCGATGTCGCCTAGTTTGGGCTTTGGAATGATACCGAAAGCCATCGAAGTAATAATAAATTTATACGCGTTATATGAATATATTAACGTATTTTAATTAAATTTAAATTTTCACAGTATGAAGGCGCATTACCATTTTTCATGAATGTTGAAATGCCGACTGGATGTAGACAGGGCGAACAAGTCGGAATTCGCGCTACGGTATTTAACTACATGTTATCTGCGATCGAAGCTACTGTTGTGCTGGCGAGTTCTCCTGATTATAAGTTTGTACACGTTGAAGAATTTGGAATTGTAAGTATTTCTTCACTTTTATTGTAATTATTACATATCTTCCTTTATTAAAATATCATGTGATTACAGGTGAACTCATATAATCCTCGAACGTCATTTGGAGAGCATCAATTCTTTGTATACATTCCTCCTGGTGAAGCAATGGTAGTTTATTTACCGATTGTACCACAGCGATTAGGTGATATAGATATTACTATACATGCTACTACTTTAATCGGAAAAGATACGACCACTAGACGATTGCATGTAGAGGTATAAAAACTTATCTATTATTTATTATAAAGCTCTATTTAATTGCAAAAAATCAATTTAAAATATTCCGATAGTAGCTAATGCTTTACATCAATTATTTTACAGGCTGACGGATTACCGCAGCTTCGTCATCAAGCGATTTTACTAGATCTTTCAAATAGGGCGTACGTATTCCAATACATGCACGTAAACGTAACAGAAACGCCAATCATTCCGTATGAAGCCGATCGTTACTATGTATTCGGATCGAACAAAGCTAGAGTGTCACTCGTCGGAGATGTGGTTGGACCCATATTTCCGACGATGCCCGTCAACGCAACCAGTTTATTGAATTTACCTATGGTAATATATTGTTCAAAATAGTCGTTTATTACATATTTATTAACATACTCAAATTAAATATCGATTTAATAGGATTCTGGAGAACAAAACATGTTCAGCTTTGCTGCCAATTTATACACCACGATGTTTATGCGACACATTGATCAACGAAATCGTACGATCGAAAAGAATTCATTTCATTATTTAAATATACTGTATCAGAGACAATTATCATTTTTGAAAGACGACGGATCATTCAGCTTATTTAGGAGCGATTGGTAAGTTTTTTCATAGCTAAATAATACTATTAAAGAAATTCATCCGAGCGTTGTTTTAAATATTTCCATTTTCAGGAATCAATCGGCATCAAGCGTGTGGTTAACAGCATTTTGCGCAAGAATCTTCCAAGACGCGTCGTTTTACGAATGGGAAAATTATATTTACATAGATCCAGCTGTAAGATGATCTTTATAATATTAAGGGTATCCAGAAAAGAGAGATTCTATTAAATCATCATCAACATTTAAAGCTTTTCTCCACCTATTGGATGAGCTTTTTATACATTTTTCATAAAAATTAAGTGGTTTCGATATAAAATAGTTGATGTGTGAACGCTTTCCATCAAATATGATCAGATATGATGAGGATTAATATTGTTTTTGTAAAACAAAGGGAAAAAGGTGACTTTTCTTTATCCGTCTCCTCGATAATAACTAAGAGATGGGGCGATTAAAGCTAAAAAACTAGCTAAGATACATACATATACATTCTAAATTAAAACTAGATAAAATAAATTAGTCTATAGATTTAATGGTTGGGGGGGAAGTCTAGTTTCGCTCGCGACCTTATTTAACAAAAGTCACCTCTGTAAATTAGCTTTTGGAGAGGCTTTCTTGATCGTACAGCTCATAGAAGGCCCCAGGTATGCATTTATCACCTAAATTGCCATTAAAAGAAACCCTTAAAAGAGAACTTTGTGGCCACAAGAGTTGTGTGTCCGACCGGTCCACTTTTCAGACTGTTGATACGATAAATGAACGCCTTGCAATCGAACTCCATGCCCAAACTTATCCACAGAATGTGGTCTGCGTCCACAAATGGATCTCCGCATGTGCCCTGTGAGCAACTGGAACGTCCAGTATCTCGAATCATGGCGAAGGCAGCATAAGCGAGGATAAAGGAGTTATACTATGTAACGGCCAATCCAAGCTGGCCTCTTTTTCAATTCATTTTGTACTGTAGAATATCCACTTTTTTAGTTTGCTTGGAACAAAACCTTCCCATCAAACCATCAAAGTTACTCGTTAAACGCTTTTCTTCTGGTTACCCCTAACATTTTGTTTTAATGAATTTATCTCTTAAATATCAACATTACTATTATTAAAATTATTATTGCAGGTCATATCGAATGCAATCTCGTGGATTTTAGACCATCAATCAAGCGAGGGTGCCTTTTATGAGGTCACATGGAGTCCAGATCGTAAAGCAAATTCATCCCTCAATTTGCCCACTGGAGATTTAATAGCGCAGCGGAATATAACTTTAACTGCTCACGTCATCATAACTCTCGATACCGTAAAAGATCTCAAGGATATCAAAGGAGTATGTTTATTTTCAACTCAATATGATTATTTTATATGTTAAATCATTTGCTAAGTTCGATTATTCGTTCAGGGACTAGGTACGAGAGTCGCATTAGCTCAACAGCGCGCCATCAACTGGTTGGAGCGCAATATGAAGCTGTTATCCGACAGCGGTGAACCGTATGATGTCGCCATCGTCGCTTACGCCCTTATGTTGAGTAAAGCCGCTAATGCGGAAGCTGCGTTTACAATACTTGCTAGACACGCTCGAAGCGGAGGTACGCTCAACGTATATTTTTTAACCATGCGTTTTTAATTTCCGATTCATTCAACGTTTTTTCAATCGTCAGGTGGACTTACATACTGGGGCAAAGAAGCAGTACCACCGCCGCCAGAAAAATATGAAAATCAAAAACCTTTCCTGTTACCCCGGCTGCCTTATAAATACGATAGTAGCAACATAGAAACAACGGCATACGCTCTGCTGACATATAACGCCCGACAAGAATTTCTAATTGATCCCATAGTGACATGGCTGAATGCGCAAAGATTAACGGATGGCGGTTGGGCATCAACGCAGGTATTTATCCATGAATTACATATACATTCCATCGACATAACATGGTAATATTCTGATTTTTATTTTTTATGCTCCAGGACACATTCATGGCGATGAAAGCCTTAATCGAATATACAACGCGTAAGCGAATTCGAGACGTGAGCACAATCAAAGTTACCGTGGAGGCAACGGCTTTACCCGGCCAACCGAAAACAATCCACGTCAATAATCACAACCTTGCCGTTCTACAGAGCATTGATGTAAGAAAATATTCATCCTTTTTAATTCGGGCTCCGTTCTACAATTTTTTCAATGTGTTTAAATTATACAGATACCGCACGCATGGGGTACTGTGAAAGTACAAGCGAAGGGCGCCGGATATGCTATTCTTCAAATGTCAGTACAGTATAACGTCGATAATCCCGCATTTCAAACGGAACCACCGGTCAGAGCTTTCGATCTCATCACTCAGGCGCACTTCTTCGGTAGAAATCAGTCGCACATTACGTATCAATGCTGTCAAAGGTATGACAAATTTTGTTAGTGCACTGTTTTATATGTTTCCGTATTTATTTGCTATTAAATTAAATTAATCTTTGCAGATGGACAAACGTTAACGAATCCATTAGGTCTGGTATGGCTGTATTGGACGTTGCTATTCCGACAGGCTACATAATACAACAACAAAAATTGGATGCTTATATCTTTTCAAGACAAGTTAGGAATTTGCAAAGGGCGCGGTTCGAAGAGAAGAAAGTGGTGTTTTATTTTGACTTTGTAAGTATCGCAGTATCATCGTGCATT
Source organism: Stenopsyche tienmushanensis (assembly GCA_008973525.1). NCBI lineage: Eukaryota > Metazoa > Arthropoda > Insecta > Trichoptera > Stenopsychidae > Stenopsyche > Stenopsyche tienmushanensis. Next base: position 199,313 of record WACJ01000398.1, read on the forward strand.
TTAGATAGTGATAAGATTTAGCCAATTGACCTGCTCGCCCAGAAGAGACTGGTGGTACAAAAAGGTGAAACAAAGAAGGCGGCCAGAAAAACTCCCATAGCAATGTGGCAGTCCTGATGGGACAGCTCCACAGGCCTTCGGATAGGTTTATTCCAGCATTATAATAAACAGGAGTACCATCAATAATACAAGATATGCGAATAATACTGTGTTATTGGCAACAATGTGAACTGCTTACGTAAATATTCATTTCTACAATTAGTAATCGCAACTGTGGAGCCTTGGCTGAAAAACATGCGGCAGTAGTACGAACTCTATTATCAGTATTTGTTTTATTGTTCCTTCTGATTGTCAAAATTTCAATCAATACAACAGCTAGTTGGAAAAAGAGACAGTCTAAAATGGACTCACAGAATAATTTAATCACTAATCATAGACTACAGACTCGGAACGCATTCGATATCTAATGCACGCATCTTCCCAAATCTTACCCGCCTCGCTCAATACCTTTCTAAATAAACAAACTAGTGACCCAGGCATACTCACTGCGTGCGTACATCGATAATTCCGAAAAAATAATATTTTTTATATTACAAATTATAATTATAAATTGCCAATATAACGATTTAATACCTATAATTAATGAAATCAATTTTATTTTCCAGTTGGACGACGAACAAGTCTGTATAAATTTCACCGTAGAGCGCTGGTATCCCGTAGCTAATATGACGCGCTACCTTCCTATTCGAGTATACGATTATTATGCACCCGGTGAGCTAAATTATAATTTTCTAATTTACCTTCTTATTGATTCATTTTTTTATGCGTCCATTCATATTTTCCAGAACGATTCAACGAGACCATATTTGCTCCGACGACTTATTTACTGAATATATGCGAAGTGTGCGGTTCTTCGCAGTGTCCGTATTGCACCATCTACAACGCAGCCGTTTCGGAAAAGGCCGCATTCAGCCTCGTTGTCCTGAGCGTCGTTGTCGTTCTATTTTCGAATTTTAGGACTCGATTGTTAGGAAGGGCCTTTTTTCAAATGTCCATTAGCAACGTATTATGGTAACGCGTCTACGACGAATTGATTTCCAAATATTATTGTTGAAAAGACGTTATTTTTGACAAATGAATTGTATTTTAAGCGAAGTTCAATGTCTTCCAGAACGACTGATATACTGTTGCATATATTTATATATATTTCTTTTTTTATTGATGATGTGGAATGTGTAACATTGTTCTTTGTCAAAAATATGATTCTTTCGATTTATTATTGTATATTGAGCGTATCATTTTGAATAATAAATTGTTGTTTAAAGTCATTGTTGAGTCTGCGTGCGCGTACGCAGCTAGTTTTGTATTATGCATCTCATTTTACTGATGGCAGACTGAGGTCTTGACAATTTTATGGCATTTGTAAATTACGCACCGTGGCAACGCTGATGAGCGTTTCTTATACGTGCAATTATTGAAATCTCGTTTTAAAAGATAATAGTGTTAGATTTTAAATGTATTAACCGTCCAATTTTCTGGTCAAATCATTTTATGATTAAGTTGTCACAGTTATATTATAGATTTATCTCACCGTGCTATTTTATTTTTCGTTTTTGTTTAATAATTGGGGGTTATTTATTCGTGGTATTGAGCTGATTTTTACGTCACTGTTACCATCGCTTTATTTAAATGTTTGCCAATTTTTTATTGTACAGATAATGCTCCTACTTATGAACAACGTGAATTTTTGGAACCCATATTGATCGTAGAGATTAAATAATCGTCGTGCTTTTTGAAATAAATGGATGGTATATAAGGGATCGTCTCACTTTGATTGTTTGAAAGTAACAAAGTAGTACCTCTTTTGGGGGAATTTTACATGTGTAAAGTTAGCTCGTAAAGTTTCAGTCCAATCTATAGCCCTATGAGAGAGCCCCGGCTTTGAAGGCGAATCTGTGCCTTCCGGACAGTGTGAATGATGTCAATGTATACCTAACCTATAATAAATAGATAAATATTCCACGCGTTTATTAATTAGCCGTACGGACTATAGCATTTGAAGCACTAATTTTTTTACAATAAAATAATCGCTATAAGTGTTCTCGAATTCGAACGATTCTTTTAACGTAATAAAGTGAGATGAATCCTTTAACGGAACCTGATCATAAGCAACGAGGACTTTCATATGAAGAATACATATGATATATTATTTTGAATAGAGTGCACGGGTGAGGTTATTTTTATTAGATTAGATTATTTTGTTAAGATTTTTATACACATGTTGAGCGTCCACTCTTTTGGCATTTCCCAGTTATTCAATTATTTAACTGAACGATCATTCCAATCAAATTAGCTTGCCGTAGCCCATACAATCATGCACCGTGGCGTTCAACACTAATTGTCCTTATCGTTAATTTTTCCCTTGTAATATTGACTGACCGTGTGTGCGAACAAGTGTGCCTTTGACGCTGTATAGTTTGATAAAGGAAATGATGAGAAAATGTGTCATAGTATGATTTTTTTTTTACCAATTTTTAAAGTGTATATCTTTTTTAAGAGCATACTCGAGAATCTCTAAATATAGATATTGTATATTTACAGTTTTATGTTGTAAAAATTATATATATTTACATATGTTTATAAACGAAGAAGCGATTTATTTTATTTTATATCAAATATATTTAGTCGACTAAACAATGGATCCGATGATTGAAATGTGTACCCATCCAAGCATACTTCAGAACTTAATATATTTGGAAAAATCCGCCCAAAATGCTTCTCGTTTATATCAAATCATGTACAAAATACGTTATAAAAGAATTATGTGTACAATAGTTATAAGAATGTCCCTTGTTTGATTTTTGTATAATTCCCTGGTGCTGTTTTATGAGTTTTATTTTGGAAATGTGTTAAAAAACATTTGCACGTTCGTCAATTACATATTATTTGATTGCTTGATTCATTCACAAAATTGATTTATTCCAGTCTTTATTGAATTCCCCAATTCCAGCTCCTTTTTATTAAAGCATCTATTAATAATTTCGACTCAAAATGCAGATTGTACATATGAATCTAATGTGAATTTAAAAAAATAAAGTTTATAGAAAATAAATTGTTTTTTTTTAGTTAAAATAATAAGATTCGGGTTACGCGTTTTCACATTATAATAAATATGATTCACATATAATAAGTATACTGTTATTCAGTCCTGGAGCGTGCGGCAGATAAAACAGAGCAATCATTCAGGTAGTCTTCTTATTTATAAATTCTTACAATAATTTCAACATATCCGAAAGGTAAACAAGAGACTATGAAGATTAGTGTTAGCGCAAAAAAAACTTCCGCACTCTGCTAGTGAAAGTTTGACTGTAAATCCTTTGCATTATCATAGGCACTGTATACAAGGGCTTTTGGAAAAATATCCAGACTCGCAGATGCAAACTGGGGCCTCAGCAGAAAAAATATGCGCATCATCTACGTTGCTATTTACATCAGCATCACGCAATATGGAGCCAGAGCATGGGCCGATATGGTATGTGCAAAACCAGCCATTGACGTCTCAACAGTGCACCAAGACTGCCGCTGTTCCGCATTACCAGGGCCTATCGGTCAGTATCAACGGACAGCTTGCCAATGCTAGCAGGAATGCACATCCTTCGATCTGCAACTCCAGCTCATCATTTGCATATTTTGTTGGAAAAATGGCTGGAAAAAGTTGGCAACCAATTCCTCAATCCAGAGGACGTAGCAACGATTGAAGTGATCTAATAAATTAGGTCATCTTCGTAGCGTGTAAGTAGTAGAATTGCACACATCTCTCACAATAGAAGCAAACACAATCACGTCCTCCAGCAAAGGCCCTCAACCACCGCAGGACAACTATACTGTGATTATGTAAATAATAACACAACGTTAGCAGCCGCGTAGCTGAACTTTTCGTCCTATCTATTTCTATATCTATGTCTATAGTGCTATTAATTGCAAGAGCTTTGGAGGTTGTATATTCGATCTAGGCACATGCCCGTGTGGTGGACCTCCCTGTCCTTTCTTTTTTTCAGCGCGTTTATTATCACAAGTGCTGAATTCCCTTGGTAGAATATGCCAAAAATGCGGTAACCTTGATTACTTTATAGTTAGAATGTTATCCATGACCTCTCAGTTGAACCTCGGCTTCAGAGTTCTTATCCCAAAGGTCTGAAGATCGGAAAAGCTAAAAAAAATAAACCCGTATTATGGCTTATTTGAAGAAATATTAGCAATATCGAAGACACAAAGGCTATAATAGTCTAACAGCTGAACAAGTGACAGCAAGCTAAAGCTCTTGGAAGGGAGCCTGAAGCACACCCTGATCAATTGCACCATGCAGAAAGATGCGTTACTGACAAGTTATTAAGAGATACAAGCAAAAAATTATGCATTTGAAGAAGGGTTATTTTTTTCATTTCGGTTGTGTTTTCAGTTACATTCCCAACATATATATCAAAATAAGAAAATACAAAAATGAAATTAAACTTATTCTGTCGCGTTTACATTGGTTAAATCTATAAAATAAAAAAATCAGATTATTATTAAATCAATATTTATTTATGTACGATATACTACATGAAATATATTAATTTCAAGTGACATCGGAGCAAAAAGCATTTGGAAAATAACAAAATAGAATTTGCATATACACATAACAATATGCAGACCATCATCTGTCAAATATCACTTCAGTTTCACAGCAAATAATCACATCTTTATAACGGTGAAAAGCCACAAAATTGCTCATATGATAGACATTGTGCACATTGAAAAAGATACAAAAAAAAAGCATGTCAGTAATAAAATGAAGCTGTACAAGTTGTAGGTGTATTTATTTTGTATAAAAATATAGAAAACGAGGTGTTCATACACTTAGCAATTTATTTATTTTATTCAACTAGCCATTAACATTACATACACATATATGTTTATGGGATGATAATGCAAAATCATACTAAAAATTAAATATTCAATTCATCAGAATAGCTTTATATAAAAATCAATTTGTTAAAAATATGTACTTTGTAGCTCAAAGGGGTTTAAAAAAATCATTTAATATATTTTCTACGAGTTTGATTTATGCATACATTTTCAATGCATTATAAAATTTTAAATAAATATAATTCAGTCATTTTCATACGTATCCTAAAATTTTGTGAAACAAATATCGCTGAACATATCGAATACGTTCTTATAATCAAATACGCACCGAAATATTTTTTATGATATTAAAAAAAATTATGAAGATCCGTTCACACTAGTTTTTGTTCAGCGAAATATTTTTATCGCTAATAATAATTTATTCATATCAGAATAGTCTATTACGAGAGCAGAGAATAATTTAAATTAATGAAAATAAAATTAGCGAGTGACGTGATTCATTCGGAAACTGATGTTTCCAAAAATAGAGATCATGACACATCGTGAAGGCTTTGAAACAATTTTGCGTCATTTCGAATCAAGCTTCACAACGTGGAGAAGGTTTAATATTTAATATTCCAAGTTTTTTTTTTGTTGCTTTATATCTTCGCAATTATCATAAAAAAATATTTTAATCATCCCTAGAAATCGAAAAATATGTTCATGCACATATTTTAAAATAATATGTATCCGTTTCTATATGTTTAAGTGCAAATTTAATCTTTTGTGGTCCCTATCATTTAATGGGATTACGCACAACCCACATCTTGAGCATAATTTATTCAAAATAGAATACTATGTTCTACTATAAATACGACGTCGCACGGAACGTTATAATTTTAAAAGTGGAAATATAATATTGAGCTAACCTATTCTGTGCCATCGTTATAACATAATAGACTAAAACAAATGCACAGAACACATTACACTTCTGACTGTTGAAGTACATTTACACATTAACACTTTACAGTCCGGGTGTTCCACACTAATACCTAAAAATGGTAATCAGCGCCATGTGGCTGAGCACAAATTTTAAAAGAGGTGTAAAATCAGTTTCCCTGATAGGCCATAGGGGTAACAAGACTAAAAAGTTTAAGAGCCGCTGATCCAAACAAAATAATGGTTTTAAATTTGTGCTGTATAGATTAAATGGCATGTAAACACACGAGCAAAACATAAAGACAACATTCAGTCAGTTCATCTTTGTATATAAAAATATTTGAATGTAAAGAATGTGTTCAAAAAGTAATGCGCCCAATTTTTTTCCGGACATGACGATATACCGGAGCACATTCTAACCTGTTGAGTTAGATCGAGAGGATTGTTAGCGTTCCAAAGTCGCCTCCATGCATCAGTCAAGGTATGCATTCCCGTGAACCTCTTTTAGATGCAATGTAGCACGGCGCGAATGATCCAGTCTATGAATAGCCCCCAAATTTTACGTTAACTTGCGAAGTCCGCCACCGAAATGTTTCTATTAATTCAGCAGGCCTTCGGGAATGATTGCTTGTCCATATGAAAAGTTCTGCGATGGCACAAGTCGTTTAAGGAGGGCCAAGATCAAAGACTTCAAAATCAATGAAAATGTGACGCATGTGCCTAATTGTTTGAACTCTGACCGACGGTTAAATCTTCAACGGACAGCCGAAACTCTAAACACGACGAAAACAATTGTTCATCGCGTTGTAATTGAAGATTTAAACACAAAGACGCGTGGAAACTGCGACATGAAAGCGCAACAAACCACAGCGCCTTCGTTGTCAACAATTTCCTGACCAGGACCCGTATCCTATTGGTTCCCCAGTCTCCCTACATCTTAAAAGGAGTCTTGAAAGGGAAACATTGAAACACAATTAGAGAAGTGCATCAATGGGTGAGGGTGCTTTTTCGAAGATTTTACGTCATCACGCACTAATGCGAGCACAGATTGTAAAGTGTTAAAAATGCAATTCCACAATATACAAAAAATTATTTAAAAACTTACATTACATCAATTCATCGAATAATTTCCTTAACTAAAGACCATGCTTCAATAATTAAACGCATTGGCTAATCGTAATGGTAAGTCAATACATAAAAATGATAAAAGTTTTAGGATAAAAATCTAAATATATCCACACAAATCTGCTGATTACAAAAACGCTTTAACGCATAAAATCCATTAAACAATGATAAAAAAGCCTCCTTTATTACTATTGACAGTGCATACGACGGCACAATATCTCATGCTTTACCGTTGGTGTCACCTTCGTTTTCATCCGCACTTTCCAGTACAAGTTTTTTACGTGTGGGCTCTGAAAAAAGAATTTATATAGTCGGCGGGAAAATACGAGGATATAGTGATCTGATTAATGATATATCAATACCAACCTTCATTTACTAATAGTTGACGTCGCTTTCCCCACGGCTTTTCTTGTGATATCAACGAGTTGATTTCGTTGAGATCCTGTGAATAAATTACGTAGTTCATTGATCATGTAAAAGACGTCCGTTGAACGTTTGAATCGCAAGAAATACTCACTATTGCCGGACTGCGGCCAAATCGATAAACGAGTTGCGTTTGTGCATTCGTCGCAGGTTCGGCGGCAGTGCAAGACCGAACATACAGTCGGTGATGTTCTGATACGCGATGAGCTGCTAAAGCAATACTTCCGTTAACGCCTGTTGGAGGCATGGGGAGTGGATTCAATGGGCATTCCTAAAAATTCCAATGTATTATTTAATGCATCGTTATACAAAAGCTCGGCTATAATTTTTGAACGATGAAAGATTACACATACTGTTCTTTGTTCCGATTTGAATCTTAAAGCAAATTGCTGTATACAGGGTACGTAAACAGTATTATAAAATACTATCAAATCTACCCTCTCTTCATTCCCTCTCCTTTCAGGATCTGAAAAGTATTTTTCATTTATATTTATAATAATACATTTATATAATATGAAGATATCCGCTTGAATGGAAAGACTACAAGAAACTACCAAGAAACAAGTATGCTTCTTTAACTGAAAAGGGTTTCTAAACAAATGTAAACCTTTTAATAAAAACATGTATATTAAATACCTCTATTTTCATTGTTAAGCAAAACACTTCTGTATATGTTATTTGTCGATTGCGGCTGTTGTCGATAATATCGCATTATTTCCGTGAAAGTTCGTTCCACTTTATTTTCATCACTGTTCGATACCTAAAATTACATTATTTTAAGCAGGTAATATATGAGATATAACAAATTGCCTAAATAGTTAAATTACTAACCCTACAGATGACATAAACAGTGCACATCAATATTTGGTCTAGATGTCGGTCTCTCATCAAATTTGTATGATTTATAATTACATGCTCGAAGCACGTCCAAACCTTTTTCTTCATTTCTTCGTCCTCAAGTCTTAATTTATCACAAAGGTCCTTCATTCTTATCACAGCCAAAGTGTAGAACTAAACGACATAATTCATTTTATATCACACGGATCCTTCAAAAATATACATGCAATTTTATTGACAAAAATATACCTTTCTAAAGAAAAGTCCCAGTGAACCAACCCTTGCTTGTTTTTTTCGAACCTCCGGAGCTGGTTGATCAGTCGTGCTATCTGCGTTCTCTTTAAAAATAAACATTTTTTTAAAGTATTTAACGAAATTTTAAAATGAAAAAAAGTTCAAATAGTATACCTATTGATGGAATAATATTTTGATTACTAAGAAGAGATTGGCCAGGCCTAATGGGATCAATGAAAAGTTGTCCCTGAAGTGGTGACAAAAATCTCTCCGACGGTGATGCTCCGGGAGACTGAGGAACTAATATATAATACATTTATTATTCCACAATTCAATGAAATATTCAACTGAATTTTTTTATTGAATGTACGAAATCTGCACCTGTTATAGTTTGGTTTCGTCTATTTTGAATTTGATTTTCTAATGCGTTATTTGGCTGAGATGTTCCATTTACGTTATTATTTTCAGATATGCATACATTATTCCATGGAGGAATTGGTAAGCCTAGATTTTTTATCTTCGCCCAAACAGGGCTCTCAGATTCCCATGCTAGAGTTTCTAAAACTTGTTCTTCTATCTAATAAATTAAAAAGAATTGTTAACTTTATAACACAAATACACATTAAACATGATTTACTTATCGGGTGCGTGAATAAGTTCTGACCGTTTTTCATGAAAACAAATCCTTTATTTTAAAGAACAAAACAAATTAATTCTAATATTGCCCCATCACTAGCCACTACTCTTGCACATCTTACTGTCAGCATTTGAATTCCACGTCTTTTGAGGCTGTCCAAGAATTGACGCATTTTTTGCTATCGTCTTGATTGCGTTTGATATAGATCTTCATCAAGCAATGTTTCCAATTCTTCATCTTCGATTAGTCAACCGAATGACGTACACTGATTTGAAAGCCACTTCAATATAAATGCGTCACCACTTAAGCTAGGAACTTATTCACACACCCAATAATTTTTTAAGCGCACTTACATATTTAAGATGTTTGACTACATCTCTGCTAAGTTTGTTGATTGTAGCCAACACAACCAATTCGATGATCTTATAAAAATTGAACGCCGCCAATTGAAAACAGTCGAGAATCCACGGGAAACGAGCATTGGGTGCGCCGTACGCGTGGATAACTATCTCGATACTACAAGCAAACAGCGTCTCGGCGAACATTTCATACTCTAAGAGAGCCTGAAATATGAACAACAAAAATAATACAAAAAAGTCTTATAGAATATATCATCTCTTGTAAAACATAGTTTATGGATTACTTGGATATTAATGCGGCCTTTTCGCCTCTGTTCGTCTTTAATTATGTGTTCGAGTAATCTATAGAAAAGCACTTCTGCTAAATTAAGACGATTTCCAGCAAGATCTTCAGAGTACTGAGATGCATAAACGAGTAAGAATTTAGCTCCCATCTCTTTCTGCTTATTAACTATCAATCCACCGACGTCATTCTTGCACAACCTATAATGACATTAATAATGTTTATATACAAAATTAATACAAAACTATATAAAAACTTTTAAAAAACGCTCACTGGAACAATGAAGATAAATCTAATGATGGTGAATTTGTACATCCAGATAAGAAATTCAACAACTTGGCAACAGATTGGTTGGTTTGCGAGACTGGAGTTAAAATTTCACTTCTATTCTTGAATAAGCGACGGCTGCTTAATGGAGTATCGAGAGTTGAATTAGTTTTAGCGATAGTTTTTGCCAATTCATCCGTGGTCTTAATATCAATGCCTATTGCATCTGCATAATTACCTATAAAACATCAATGAATATTACATTTTTATAGCATAAATATATAATATAAACGTATAATATATGTTCTTATTATAACAACAATAATAATAGCTGTTAAAAAATATTTATGTATAAACTTTCTTTAATCTTTCCCTACTGATGCAAGATTCACTCGGTAGTGACTCTTATAATGGGAATATCGATATAAAATATATTAGGTACATCAAAGTATTATAGTTTTATATTTTAAATCACTTTTTCATGTTGCCGACTGAATCACTATCACCATACCTCTCAGATGCCTTTAGACAGTAAGGGAAAGGTTAAACCCACAGCGGCTAGTGACCACATTTTTAAAAACATCTACATGAAAACCACGTCAAAGTTGTTGGCAATGGTTCCACAGAAGGAACAGCAAAGAATCAATTTAAAAAAAAGCAATACTTACTTAAGAAAATTCTTTCGTCAAATTCACCAGCATTTAACATATAGGTCCCATAGATCCTATTTAATGATTTCAAATTGAAATGAAAATCATTAATGTTTAAAACGCCCGTTAGATTTGCTACGTCACCCTTCAAGAGCTAAAAAAAAATCAAAAATTGCATTTATCAGTTCCATAATCGTATATTAACACCTCAATAATACGGGACGCAGCTACAGTATACAGTATCATTGTCTACTTTCGATACAAGATGGCTAGGACTTCGGTATACGTTGCTAAAGTTAGTGCAATATTAAGTATATTTAATATTTATTATAAGCAGCTATAACATAGTTTCAGTCTCGTAAGTATAAGACGTTTATTTACAGATCTCAAAAATTGTTATAAACGTCCCCACATAGGATTAATTAATTTAAGCACCAAAAATAAAGCCTTACCCCTTTTGTCATAAAATTTTTAACAGTCCCCTTCCAATTATATTGCTTTATTGATTTCGCATCAACGGTAAGGCCTTGATACTTCCTACATAGAAATTCAATTATACACGGAGCTTCGACAAATTTAACCTTCGCCGACGTCCAATTACTCGGTAAACCTAAAAATAAAATAAACGATTACTTACGAACAAAATAAATAATTAATTTCGTTCAAAGGCAGGATGATTTACCTTCAAATTTAGGATTTATCAGATCTTTTCTAGAAGGCGACATAAACGCATTTGCGAAAACAAAATCTATGCAAGATAATAAAATATGGAACATATGTACTAAATCGTTGGATAACGCAGGATATTCCCCTTTTACGCATATAAATAGATTCCAACTAAACTCGTATAGATTGTTATGATTGCACGTTGTTAATCTGTAAATAAAAAATAAAGCCTTACTAAGAATTCCATTAAAACATAATTCAACCGAGAGAATGAATTTCCGATTGTACGTACTTGGATTTTTTATTTGACTTGGCTTCCAAGTCGGCAGGAATAAATACATCATTGTAGATCGATTGAAATTTTTGAAATAGCAAAGCAGACACGGCAAAATTACTTTGAAGTCGTTCGATTTTCTTTTTTAGCTCATCGCTCATAGGTGAAATATCAGTTGCCATCTCCATCCATTTTTTGATTTTAAGAAAAAATTCTGAAAGTCTAAAAAAATACGAAGCATGAGATAAATATTATATCGGTTAGAAATGTTTTCCAATGCGCATTTAAAATGTTTGCGCACTGAATTAAGAGTTCAATTAATCAACCCAATGATACATGATAAGGAGTTTTTGTACCTTATATTGCACAATGTTAATAGTTTGATCAAACTGGCGGAATTTCCTTCTGCTGATTTTCCATTCTTTTCGGCTGGTGTGTTCTTTGATTTTTGGCATTCTATATAAAGAGGGCAAGCCATCCAATGAAACTGATCTCCCTAGAAATAAAATTAATTGCTATAAATTTAATTAACACAAAAAATAAATCATCTAAACTTATTTTTAGAATCAATGACGATTTTTGGATTTGAATTGACGTGTGAATAAGCAAAATTGTCAGATTTGGGGCGATATTGGGGCACACAAGATACACGACGCTGGTATTGCCATAACCATCGACGGTGAACGCTACGGACCAATGATAAGCAACTACTTGGGGCCTAAATTGGACAATATGGATATCATTAACGTGCGGTTCCAACAGGACGACGCTACGTGCCACACAGCACATGCCAAGCCCGACGCGTTGTTGCCAGTTCGCGTCGGGCTCAGCATGTGCTGTGTGGCACGTTGCGTCGTCCTGTTGGAACGTGTAATGAGCCACCCATAAAAAATGGGTGGCTCATTACACGTCTGAGTCAAAAAGACAGTCGCCACAGTAGCGTCACACCAATTCCCCATCTGCCAAAAAATTTAAAAAGCACTTTTCGGGCAAAAAAATCATGGCCTTGGTGTTTTGGGACCAAAAAGGTATCATTTTTGTTGAATTGTAAAATTGGTGTATGGACTTTAAGTGAGTTTGAGGCCTGCTTACGGGGTCTTCGAGGAAGGAAGGCCGCGGGGGTGGACGATATCCCAGCAGAGATCTTGAAATAGGGAAGACGCCCTCTGCTCATGAAGTTATATGGCCTCATTCTGGCAATATTGCACAGCGAGGATATGCCTTCTGAGTGGAAGACGGCCGTAATACGCCCCATCCATAAGAAAGGGAATATGCTGGCTGTGCTTCAACTACAGGGACATATTCCCTTCTAAATATAGCATATAAATTGTTTACAAGAGCTCGCATCAGACGGCTGTCTCCCGTTGTGGAGGAACTACTTGGAGAATACCAGTGTGGCTTCAGACCCGGCAGGTCAATTGTAAACCAAATGCTTGCAGTCAAAACGTGGAAATATGGTGTCGATATCCACCACATGTTTGTAGACTTTTGCAAGGCATACAACAGCATCAATCGAGAAAAACTTTGGAGGATCATGTTAGATGTGTTGATCAACGTTCCAATGGCGCCCTATTAGAACCTTTTGAGGTGACAATGAGAGTTAGACAGGGGGACGCCCTCTCCCCAATTCTCTTTAATATTGCGTTGGAATCAATTATGAGGAAGGCTGGCAGATTGGAACATGTACATCCATGGAACGAAAATATATCTTGTTGTGGCTAAATAGAGGTCGAAAGCTTTAGCGGTGCTTACGTCTATAGACGGAGCTGCTGCTACCTTCAGTATGTCAATCAATATGACAACTAAATTAATAACAGTTACGGGAGTAAATACTGGAGGCTGTATCTCCATGAGTGTCAATAACAATGTAATTGAATGGGTCTGAAACTGGGAGGTTATGGTCATGTGGCACGGATGTGGACACGCCGAGTCCCCCGAGCCGTCTTAGATTTTCAACCGAGTGGCAGTACAGTAAAGAAAGATGCCGCTCGTCTGGGCCTGGGAAATTGACGGGAGGAGGCCCAGAACAGACGAAAATGGCAGCAAGCGTTATCAGTGGCCAAGGCTCTCTGATAGGGCTATAAGTGCCACCAAAAGTAAGTCAATATCTATTATTTTAGCTTTTGATGTGCCGCAGAATTTAAGAAAGAACTTTGGTGTGTCATAGGTGAGAAAAGATTGCTGGTTTTATACTATTTGGATTATTACCGTTCAACTGTTTAAGCAAATTTATTATGTTTTAAATTAAACGAGTGATTCAGTCAAATTATGGAATCGGAAATTCATTAGAAATTCAATAGAAATTGCTCAACGCAGTCTCTTCATATTTATTTAAAGCGTTTTATTAACACACATACAATCGTTTGTTACGCTCAATTTTTACGATGTCCGAGGAATTGGTCTCGGCGGATACGATGCACTTATGATAAATGGTATTTTAGACGTTTATCTACTTTATTGATGTCGTGTATATTTCAATATGTATACGTTGACAAAGGACGTTGATCTAACCACGACCGATCAAACGCGTCAATTCAACAGATTTATTATATTCAAAACAAAATAATACCGATTAATAATTTCATATTATTAGACAAATAAAACAAAAGAATTCTATCAATTTATTACGAATTTAAATATATATTGGTATATAACATGAAGCAAATTGAGAAATGGGTCAAATGAAAAAACTTGTACAAAGTTTCAAACTTTGATCAATAGATAAGACATTATTTTCAGCTGATATAAATATTCAAACTATCCTCGCACGTGAGAGAGTTAATCTATTTTGACGTGACTGATGGATGAGTATTATTAAAATTGTTTATATCTACGAATTAGTCGATGACGTTTATATTTAGATGCGTCGAAATGCGAGGAATGTGTGACTTAATTCAGCTCGAATGTCTCAAGAGGGCAGCTCGAGATAATTTTTTTAAACAGTCGGCTCTTACGTCCAGGGTGTAGGTGTGCTCGATGCGGGAGTACGCATCCCAGGAAGAGACAGTCTCCTCCACTCCCAATGCGAGTTGAGAGCAAATCTCGGCATGCTTAGCCTTGACTTCTTCCATTTCATGAGAGGCGCCCTGGCTGCTTCCAACGCCGCTGCAGCTGCCGCCGTCACCACCGCTGTCGCTGCTTTCCGCCATCCTCGTTGCGCGGGAACGACTGAAGTAGATTCGCGAACACACCGCTACCGCCCAATTTTATAAAGCTTCAAATTTTCGACCATACCCCGATCTAAAACCATTTTATTCAATTCGCTTTCAAATAATATACTTTCATTGCTAAAAAAGTCGCGCCACAAAATCGACTTGCAAAATAAATGATGAAAACACTTTTAGCGCAATATTTAATTTTAAATTATAATAATATTATATTTCATTTACAAAATTATATTTTAACATTTATCAATACTAATATTCCATTTAAATTTGGCTCGCGATAAAATATTTTATTGCATTTTTAAAATACTGAAATTTTTATTTTTTATAATCATAATTTTTTTTAAATATTTTTAACAAATATTATATTATATTTTTTAAATTTCATTCGTCTTAAAATTAATATAATCGACACAAATTTTATTTACAATTAACGTTCATTAATGTAATAACATAATTTTAATACATTTGTATATGGTCGTTTTACGAACGATCCAATATTAAACTGTTTTGACAGTCGGAATTTAGGTTAAATATTTGTACATCATGGGGTTTCCTCGTTTATTTATGAATGCTTGCTGCTCTTTTCACACGAGCTCCGTATACTTCAAACAAGCTAATAAATTGCCAAAAGTCATGAATAAAATTTTAAGTTCTAGCGCAACCAAAAGGTCAGTTACTGTCGAATAAAAACTTCATGGTTTATTCTTAAAAGATTACAATAGAGCTCGTTTTTTGAGATCCGACTGTGTAACCAGTTCGAAACGAGTATAATTGAATTATAGCCTTTACATGTCTAAAAAACATCTGCACAATAATATATATATTTGCCAATTTAAAAATTTTCATTGATAAATAAATCGATACATTAGCACTTGTAATTACAATATAATAAAAAATATTTTATTTAATGTCAACAGAAAGTGGCATCCGGATAACACCGTCAGAGAAACACTTCCATCTATAAAGTCTTTCAGTAATACCAAGTTCGAAAAGGGAAAGAGTAGTAAGCGACGCATCGATGTTCTCAACAAGCTATTCATGAGACATATAACGGATCAAATGTCATGTGGTGATATAGCGGCTAAACTCAGTGGAAGTTGTATAGAGATATCCAGGGTAATCAATTCTTCAATATGTATTATTTGAACAAATGTTTATATCAATTTAATAAAATACACCACAGCTTTATCATGGAAGATTAAGGCTTTCAGATTCAATAAGGATCATACTATATCGAATCTGCACATTGTCAAGTGTGTTAATATATTTTTGATAATATTTTAGGTAAAAATTTCACCCGATTTCAATATATTAAATGTATTCTGGTTAAGTACGGGCACATCTAATGATGAAGCAACCGAAGATATACTGAAAACAGTTGCCGGCGTTTTAAGATATGAACTTTCAAATCTTCGAGTGATGGGCAACGTCCCCAAGCTTCATTTTGTTAAAGGTCGTCATCTCGATTTTTAAGCTTGCTTATAAAATGCAACCGTTTATTAAATATACATCTTTATAAAATATGTTATTATTTTTATTTACAGACCGTTCAGCTGCAAAAGTTATGGAACTAGAGATAGCGCTGGCCAAGGCCGATTACGGCGAAGATTTTGTTCCAACTGATTCCAGTCATTCTTTAAAATCTGAGCTGCTTTTAAACACGCGTCTCGAACCACATCTCCGGGTATAATTTTCGTTTTTATGATCGATTATCGTATTTTGTAAAATATTAATTGATCGTTATTCGTCCAGGAAAAAATAAAACAATTAGACAGTTTAGAAGAAGCGGAAGAAGTCACTATTCCCGCGATGAGTCAAAATATTTATGGTTTGGATCGTTTATCGATAGTAAATCGTATAAATAGCGCTAAAGAAAAATCTATACAGGCATGGAATCGGCCCATCACCCATACATATAGCAATACCTCTTCAATAGAAGGTTATCAAGTACCTTTGCCGGATAGGGACTCTAACAATGAGACATTTAAACGAGCTCAATTTCAGGAATTTTTAAAGAAACGCAAGGTATGTATTTTTTATCTTTATTGAATCTTTTCATCTCTTTGAAATTATCAATCCAGGGAGTAATGGATCTTCCTCTTTATTTCCAAACCTAATCCATTGCATTATATATTCACATGATAAAGGAATACGGTAATTTCTTCCGGTTTTTGGCTATCAGCGTTGTATCATCAGCATATCTAAGATTTAAGTGTTTTTTTCCACCTAACGCTACTCATCCGTTGCAGCCTATGTTACTCGCAGAATCCTTAGCAAAAAGTGGACGAAGTTTTATCGCAATCTGATGAACGGTATGGCAGCGCATTTCCAACGAACAAAGCCCAATTCATTTTTATATATCAGATTTATTTGATCCCGTTTTCTGCAGAGGGTTAAATACGAACTCCATCCAATCGTGCATTTTGCAATATTTTTCCATATCATAATCAAAATATAAAGCTTCGATTTATATATCATTGACGTGATTATTTATTACATTGTTTCCTTTTAAGGTTTCGGCACAAAAAGCAAAAAGATTGAATAAAATCAACACCGTTCCAAAAGTCGATAATATTATCGAAGAATACGTGGAAGAATACAATGATGACATCGATTTCAATGAATATTACGACGATGAAAACTTCGATGATCTTCAGCAAAACAAATAAAAACATAATATTGTATCAAAATTTTAATTTTAAATATAAATTTAATCGAAATAAATCTCTAAATTTAATAATTTAAGCATTTTTTTAAATAAATTTAAGCCCCAAACAGACTAATAATACAATCAATATTCCAAACTGAGCTATGTTTCAAATGCTTTCAGTCGTTGGAAAGCCGCATCAGTGTATATTCGAATGAATCATACGACATTGTGACTAATTTGTGCATGTATAGCAACATCACGTGATTCATATTGAAAAATTAGCTCATATTCCTTCAGGAGATAACATTTAATGTGAGTTTAATCGGAAGAAAAATTAATTCACTTCGACAAATAATACAATGCAATTATTTATCAACAAGCAATCGGACTACGACATTGAAGAGCCGGAGCCATCCAGATACGCCAAATCGAGCAGGCGCAACTCATTCGATTCTATATTTGGAAATTAAATTGATAAATTTGCATTATAATGTTGATAACCCGACTATGCTCTTTCGGTTTTAATGCTTAAATTATGTATGATAGCATTTTTTAGTCGAAACTCTTACAAAGTATTTAAGAATAAATGTATTTATGTCATTATTATAAAACTTTAAAATATAATTACCCAAGCTTCCTGTGCTCGGCGTACTGTATCCATTTAAATTGACTTTATTACATCAAAAACGCTTTTATAATGCTCATAAACAGTTCCCTGGTGTTTCACCAAAGCGATGTATTTGCTTTATTTTAAATCAATTTAAAAAATAACTAGGAATCAATCAAATTATTTGATTATTTGAACAATATAATACAAATAAAGAAATATTGCTTATTATTTTATTAATGAAACGTTAGCGATCTGAAGTCTTCTGGTAACAATTAATTTTTATAATAGATGAATATTACCCGTATACAGCAAAATAACAAAATTATATTTTGTGCCACATTCCAATTCAGAGCTAGAATTTGAGTATAAATAGAATATTATGAAAACAACTGAATTTTGGTAGTAAAACCGTATTTTTCATTTGAATACACAGTCAACTGACATAGACAACAGTCCCCTGTATTGATTTTTTCCAGAAAATACTCAATATTTCCTAAAATGATGGAAATATTTTTGGTTCATCTGTGATTTTTTATTAATCAGGTCTTAGATATCAACTCCTTTTATAAAATTTGATCAATATATAAGCAAAAATGTAGCTTGGACGACTTCCTTAGGACGACATACCCAGTTTACTGAGAAGCACCCATTTATGAAAATGTTACAAATTATTGGAAAATCAAGTAAATTGAAAATCTAACAGATGTTACGTTTTTTGAGCAAGAAAATGATAGTAAAAAATCAACTTAAGCTGTCACACTTGCAGAATTTGAAGTACGGATATCGAAAATGTCCATCAAAATCGCATGCGACCAGTCGACCGTCGCTCCGACGACGTGCAAGTCCGGAGGGCTATTACAAACTAGCGAAACAAAAGAATAAAATTCAAACGATCGGAATAGTGATCCTTAATCTTTTCGAACGCATCCGACCTTCAAGAGCGACGAATATGTTCGAATCGGGTGCAACATATTGCGAAGAAATTTGCACCCGGCGTGGGGAAAATGCGCACGTGTGAGATTCTATGACCGCATGGCGAGACTATTCCGCCCCAAAATCGATATCGTCTTGTTTCTGGAGCGCTACGTGACCAAAAAATATTATTTCGCCGTCGGTCGACAGGCGACGCGTCGACCGATGGTTTGAAATCGCTTTCAATTTTGAAAAGGGAATCGCGCACCCCGCGAGTGCGTCGAAGTGGACGCGCGCGTTTATATATTTCGAACGATTAATAAATTATTTTAAACATCTTCAAAAAATATCTAATCGCGTTATTTTAAAATGCCCGGAAGCCATGTCGCTCTTTTAAATAATATTCAAAATATTTTTTTCTTGAACTCTTAAAATAGCTTTCAACATTGTCTTGATTTAAACGAACTGCATGCAAAACCCAGCCAAGATCCCCAAAATTTTTACGCATCAATTTTTCAAGATAATTTCATATCCACCAAAGCTAATATTTTTTTGTCCTAGCATTCAATTTTTCAACGAAACAGCTTATTTTTTATTCTTTTTTTAGTTTTTTAGCATCCTCTGAGTATTTTATCAAGATTTATCGATCATTTTTGATAATTTTTCGATGATCTCCTTTTTGTGATAACCCTTCAGTTTAATATTTTATTGCTTTTAAAATTTCAATTTTTTTGTTATTACTCCCATCTCTGCTAGTCATCCCAGTGCACCCCATTTTGTTTAGGATAAAAATTTTCAAATGCATTAATTATTAATACAATATTTAAAGACTTTCCAACCACTGGTAGAGACAGAAAAAAGAAATATAGATTAACTGTACTGTTGAGAAGCAAGCAGACATGTCTACAGCACTCAGACCAATTAGATTTTTGAGAAGGCTGCACGTGGCACATATATATGGCAAAATTATTTGTCTCTAAATTATTTTGCTGCATCCTTTGTAATAGCATGGCATGCTAGCAGTATTATCATAAGACTGATATCATCGAGCTGGTGTAAAATCAGCGGACAAACTAAAATAACCAAACGATGTAATTTTGCCTTTGGTGATTGAATAAGTTCCTCACTTTATAGATATAATTAATTAATTAAATTTTGAATTTGGCTATAAATTAAAAATTTATATGATAAATTCGGCTCGCTTATTTTACTTATGGTTTATTCTAGCACTTTTATTTTACGGTTGGGGTTTCGAGAACGGATTAATTATAGAGACCGAAAATGGATACGAAAAACAGCCACGTTTATGATCGATTTTAAAAAGCCATCGACGTTCGAAACGATCGCGGAAGCTCGCCTTTCCGAATAAAATAGCAGGGCCGTAACTAGGGCGTAGCAAAGCAGGCGCCCGGCTACTACTTTACATGAACCAACACTGATTGACTCTGTCCGTTTTTATAATATATGCTAAGTTATCTAATCCCTCTTTTCTTCATTGTCGTTATGTTCAAGTATGGCATCCGATCGTGAGCCGCTCATTTGTTATATCAGCGGTCCGAAAAACGGACCGATTGAGCATACAAACCTATGGCTATTCCGTTCTCTTTTAGGGCTTTTTGCGGCATTTTCTATGATCTGTACGATTTTTTCTTTCGACTTTCTATCATAGTATTTTTTTACAACAGTAACCGCTATCTATACATTAGGGGATTTAGATTTTTGCCACGGGCGCATCATACCCTAGTTACGGCTCTGTAAAATAGTTTAACCTTTTAACTGTCAGCCAATTTAGAGATATTAGAAATTGTGTAAAAATTTATACATATATTATTATTATACATATTATTACTTATATATTTTATTGTGTAAAGACGACTTGTGTGTTCTAGCATATGCATGAATACCTCATGCTGTCCTGTAAGATCGTTTACGGCATTTGAGAATTTAATAAAAAATAATTATTTAAGGTTATCTCAATTTACTGATAATATTAATAAGAACGGTTATTTTATAAGACATGTTAAAAGATCATTAAATGGGCAGCCTTGATGGTCTCTATTGAATTTATTTAAAAATTAAATGGAAACGCCAAAATTTATTTAAATGTGAAGACATTTTTGAATTTATCAATATATGTTCATCGTAATAATTTTTGGGTATTAAAAAATGTTTTTTTTTTATAAAGTAAAATAACGATTTACCGAATTTAAATTATTTTTGTCTACAAGTTTTACGATCGATATGGGTCTTGTATAATTCGATTTGAATTTTGAATAATTAAAAAGTATTCTAAAATGAATATTTCCAGAATGTGAGCGTAAGTCGCATCGGGGGTCGTCGGGGGAAGGCGCGCGGCTCGTTCGACGCGCCGACGCGTCGGCACCTGTTACTCGGGTGTCGGGGCTCGGGGATCGGCGCGCTTCGTTCGGTTCATTCGGCTCCGCGCGTTGCCGAGGAACAGACGTGCCGCGAGACTACACGCCGACCTCCGAGATGACCGAGACCACGGACGCTCCCGCGGCGACGGCGCCCGCGCCCGCCGCCGCTGAGGCCGCCCCCGCCGAGGAGGCGCCGGGGACCCCCGTCGCCGACGACAAGACCCCCGACAAGGAGAAGGAGGACCCTCCGAAGGAGATGCGCGCCATCGTCCTCACCGGCTTCGGCGGCCTCAAGTCCGTGAAGGTCCTCAAGAAGCCGGAGCCCTCGCTCGCCGAGGGGGAGGTGCTCGTCCGAGTCCAGGCCTGGTGAGTGCGACGCCCCCGTCCTCCGTCCTTCGTCCTGCGCCCTCCGCGGAGGCCGTTCGCGCGCCTCGCCGCCGAGGAACCCGCCGGGCGTTCGCGAACGCGCGGCTCGGCGGGCGGATCCTTCCGGATCGATAAGGGAGAGACGGTCTCGTCCCCTTTCCGTCCGACTCGCTCCCTCGATGCATATTTTTCGAATCGGACGGACTCAAACATTTGAATTTCGAGTCGATCCGCCGGAAGTTCCCCGAGAGAGCGCAACTCGAATGACAATTTGATTCAAATCTCTTCGCACTTCCGGCGGAATCTTGCTCTATCGATCCTCGCGCCGCCGGGACTCGTCATAGATCGAAATGAAAACGTCCATTGCCAGATTTTCAATATCGATGCGCAAGTTGTCGCTGATTGAAAAAACATATGTTACAATTTTTGCATTTTTAAAAGGAGCATATGTGAGCACAGAGCGACCGATTCCTATCAGAAAAAAGTCTGTTGGATTTAAACGAGCGCTAATTGTCGCAAGAATAATATATTCGTACCTACGCGACGCCCGATCGATCCGAACGCACATATCGATCGACGCATCAGAATTCTGGCATCGAGTGCATTGCGATTATTTTTATTTCGCATTCGTATTATTTTTACGTCAACGAGGTCGAGGGTCGTCGTTTCGGTCGCGATAGCGGCGGTCCGATTCGCCCGCGATTTCGAAGCTCTCGAACGACGCGACCCCGCGTTCGAGGATCTTCGACGGCGAGGCTTCGAAGACGAAGAAAATTTTTTTCGTTTTCGCAATTTTCAAAATGTCCGGTCGACGGTGCTGAGGGGCGCGTTCGCGTGCGCATGCGCGAACGCGCGCCTTCGATTTTAAAAGCGATTAAATTCAAATTCCCCGCCGCGACGGTCGGTCGGCCGCTTTTATCGTTCGCGAGCCGCTTGACATATTGTATTCGATATGTCATGTCGCCAAGTTGGGGTAAGATTTGAGCTGACGCGAAATAGCCGATAGCGGAAAAACGGGTCGATTGCGTAAATGCGGTTGCGAAAACCGGTTTTATACGTTATCATTTGAATTCGGGGCGGCGACAAAATGGCGAGCCGGTTGGTGAACTCCTATCGACTATCAGCGGTGAGTCGCCAGGAAGTTGCGTCCTGTACGAAACCGGTTGTCCGGGCGAGGTGCATAACGGGACTCGGGGTCGGTCGCATCAACCGAAATCGCCTCGACGTGCATACGCTCGCCATTTCATTATAAATCAATGATATATATACGAGGATTCAAATATGACCCGGAATTTATTAGTGAAAAGCATTTGCACACGTATTGTTCGATCGCAGCGTTGTCTTGAAATCGTTGCCCTTCCAATGCCTTTATAAACATATGTTAGTCACATTTGACCAAGTCTAAACTGTAAGCTGGGTGTTTCTACTGTAATTGGGCGAATTTATCTAGCAGCTGGCAGTAGTATGTCGCATTCACCGTCTGTCTGTCATGTACAAAATCAATCAATAAAATACCTTTCAAGTCCTAATATACCGTAGCAAATTACTTTTCCAGAGAACTGTTTCTCGACTTTCTCAAAATTCCTGGTTACATTTGAATTACCCTCATATATATATATATATACAGTGGAACCTCGATAAACCGTTCCCGCATAATACGTTTTCCCGGATGGACCGTTCATTTTTTATAGTCCCGTCAAACTATTATTATTTGAAGCTTTCCCGCATTCACCGTTTCCCGCAATTACCGTTTTTTTTTTTCAGGGTCCCTTGGAAAACGTAAAATCGAGGTTTCACTGTATATATATTAGGCTATCCTATTTTTGCAAACGGAAGCTACACGATGTCCAGGATACATAGGACGCACTCGGGCGTCACGCCCTTATAAGAACTACTCGTAGTTATTCGAACCACTATAATAACATGATTCATTTATCGCTACACTATAATATTTGAAGGAACTTTTGAATCAAATACATTCATTAGATCCATCCTTAAATATTAGCGTACCTGGAAGTAATATCGTTTTTTTTTTCAATGCGATTCAAAAATATTTATTCTAAAATTCTTCCAAATATCCCATGCCCTTATAAAATCCAGCTACTTTTGATTTTTTTTAGAATCCCACCATACATATAAATACAAACAATAAAACAGATCGTAAATGTAATGCTTGACATAATAATTTGAATACATAATATTCGAAATACATAAAGTGCTATGGAGCGCAACGTATGCGGGCATACTCTCTCCCTGGATAGCTGAAGTGCGCCCGCAACATATGCTGAAATACTCATCAAAGCGTTAAGATCCCCTTCATCCCCCTAGACGAATTGTCCAGTTTGAGATAGAGGGATAAAGGATTGCTCGTCTTGGATTTAAATTTAGAATTAGTTTACCTTATTATATTAAAAAGGGTGTGTTCCACATCCAGCAGGTTTTCTGGACGTTTGAACGCTTCCAATGAAGTACGTCCGAAATTCGCAGATGAGAATTAAAACGCCATAGCATTCGCATCCGCAAATTTAATGCATCGAAAGCTTTGGCGTACATCTCGGATATTCATCTGCATTCAACCACTGCCTAGATACTTTCCCGTTGTTTGCTAAAAACTAAGCACGTCATCCTGTTGAAAGTCATGACTTCGTATTTAAAGATAATCGAAATTTATCGTCGATCTCTTTGACTTAACCGAAGTTCATAAGTATACAATATTTTAGATCGCTGTCGACCCGCTCTTTCGTACGTTGGCAGGTTTTTCGGTCGCATTTTGTTCAAACAGTAGCGCAACCGTCGAAGAGGTCGTCGATCCCAGGAATCGGGTTCCGAATCCGGGAACATCAGTATGCTGCGTCGATTCGCTGCGGCGATTTCGGGACTTTCGGCCGATCGATCGACGATTCGAGCCCCGAGCGTTATCCTAATAAGTGTTAAAAAGCACTCTCATGAGTATGACATTTTATGCAGCTCCCGTATACGATATGCACGATGAGATGCGCTTCGGCGCACGTAATTTTTGATATTATTATAATGCATCTTTGACGGCGCTGTTTATTTGCTTAGCATAAGAGTAAAAGATATCGGACGAGCTGTGTCGTTGTTCGCCAAATGACGATTCTCATGGGTACCATATGGCCGTCGCGGCTGACGATTTGTCTGCAAAAAATATGTTTAACATATTTCATATACAATTTATATTGAGCGGAGTCGAAACACGTCGATGAATTTCAATATCATATCTAATATTTCCCCAAAGGTTATATTTTGAGTCGCAAATGTCGGACATTTGGTCTGGATGGACGTTAATCCTCTGCGATTCTGGAAGAAATGCATTTATTCCATCGGATAGGAAGTATCTTGATCACGTCATTGAAGAAAGCAGTTGTAGAAGACCGCAGCAATACATTTTTCCCCAAATTTATTGCAAAAAGCCCTGAATGCCTTAAAGTTGGAACCACAAGGCTTACGTGTCCAAGTGGTCCAAACTTCGGATCGCTGACAGAACGAAATAGCGCCTTGCGATCGGACGCCATGCCCGAACATGTCCACAGAACATGGTCTACATCCGTATCTGTGAAGAGAAGCCCTAAACGGCCCGTGTCCCGTGATAAACTGGGACTCGCTCGCTCATGCCCTTCGTAATTTTCATCTGATTTTTATATCAGACCTCATGAGCGTTCGTTCCCACGGGAGCACGCGCGATAAACGATGCGATCGAAATATGTCGCATTTGAGCATTGCGATTTGGTCCTTAGATTCACTTTCGGAGCGCAATGACTCGATTGACGTCCGTTGGTGAGTGCAGATCTCGCAGAATAGATTAAATTTAACAAGAATGCCCTTGGGATTAATGCTCGGCTAATTTCTTTGCCCGAACTCTGCTAACCGCATCTCCATTGCGCTTCGAATGCCATGTTTTCTATCGTCTCAATTAGAAACGTTTCCCTTTTCAATGGCGTGACAGGGCAAAAAAACGGCAATGAATTTGCCAGAGATCATTGTACGATCGATTTTGACACCGAGAATGTAAATCCATCCATTTGGCGGCCGGTCGTTCGAATGCATCATATCAGCGACGCTAAAATTGCAGTGTGTTTTTCTCGTTTTCTTCCCGATGTGACCTATGATGGATGGTTTTTTTAGATTATTTTTATCCGATGATTCAATAACGAGCGAATTCCTGGAAGAGCATCAGAGTTTATTATGCGATCGTGTTTATTTTAATTGAGTTGGTTTTAACAAACAATTGAAGGAATACACACTGCAGGCTTAATATTTTTGGATGAACCGGCTCGCCGAGCCGGCTGATACTATACGAAGAAATTAAAGCGAATTACAAAAAACAAAGAAGGGTTGTTCGTTAGCTGTTGCTCGTTATTCATCATTGATTCATATATCAAATGGGATTTAGTCATTGAGTTTGAAGCATAAATCCATCAGCACTGAAAAAGGTAACTAGCGCTTGTCTGAAACGTTTGAATTTTATACGAATAAATTTGTCATCTAGACTTGAAAGACAAATCAGAATCCAAGCAGATGACATATATATTCCAGTCCCGGGAATGGAATCGTGTGAAACTAATGTCCAAGGAACTTCAAACGGCTTTTACTTTTAATATCTATCAAATCTTTTATGATAACTTGAATGAAAACGATTCTCTGCAGTACCTTGAGTATACTCAATCCTTTTATAGCGTCGAGATAGGGACCACGCTATAGAAAGTGATCAACGCGCGCGAATTGGGATTGACCTTACTTATCTTGCTCATTGCTTATGTAAAAGGCGCCGCAAACGAAGTGGACGTTTTAGGAGGGTTGACTGTATAAAGTCTTTTGATCCCTTTTTATAAAAAAAATCCCGGGTTTAAATGCATTTACACTTCAGGTGTGGAATGTGAAAGTAGTCCATGGGGACTCTAGTATTTGCGATATCTGGACCGTGTCTGGACACATCATAAGGTCTCAAACTACGCGAATACTCTTTGGTTCCCCTAATACACTTAAACCTTTTTTTGTGCGGTAGATGCGTTTCGCGGAAAATAGCACAAAAAAAGCTATGACTCATATAGAAAAAGTGAAGATGCGTTCCATAGATTTTAAAAATCGCATAACTTCGAAACAGTCGTAAGACCGCATAACTTCGAAATCGCACAAAAAGAGGTTTGAGTGTATATGTTTGGATTGGCTTTGCTTTACACAATGTCTCGCTTCCATATGTTATCTCTGCCCAATAGATAACCCATTCGAGATATCTTTTCTTGTTAGACTACCCTCATTGGCATATTTTTTCGAATGGGCGTATCGAATTCGCATCAACAAGTGCCGGGGGATGAAACGCGTGCTATTCGAACGCCTCCGCTTTAATCTGAGCTCGCCGAATTATGGGACGTCGGCACGCTGTTTTATAAGCGTCATGGGATTTTTTTTCGCAAGGAGCGCTCCTAAAACATCCCCGTGTTGTAAATAATTGAAGCAGATTTCGGCAGCTAAGTCTCGCGAAACGGGGTGTGGTGTGTGGGGGTGGTGCGATCAATACGGCAGACGTCGGCCGCTCTTCGGACAGCCGACATTTTGTGTTTTTACATCTGCCATATGTTATGATGAAATGTCTCATCGGTCAGCATTCCTGAGGGACATTCCGCGAATGGATGAGATGCTGTGGTGTGATAGCTCAAAAACGATCCCATGTCGGAATAAAAACGCAGAACATCGTCTCACCAAAGCCTTTAATTTAATAAAACCTCTCATATCATGTACAATAAATCTCCAGATTTGTTCATCATCGTCTTTGATCGTTGCTGATCTTTGATGTTTTTTTTTTCTCATCGTTTTTAAGCTTTTGAGACGATTTAATACTTCCGTTTCGGACTCGAACTATTTAAATAGTCTTCCTCGGCGTTGTCGAAACGGACTGCTGTAAAATTCTGCAAATCCAATCGAAATAATTTCTCCCAGAGGATCGCTGAAAAAAGTCCCTTCGCATCCGGCTAGGTTTTACTATTTTTACGTCGCTCTTTGTGACGTCCTCGTGAGTTCGTCGGCTCTTCCCACACCATCCCGTCTGAGCATAAGAAGTTCAGCGCCTATTCCGGCATAATGTCTATTGTGCCCGCAAGTACATTTCCTCGCTTTCCTTGTGGATCGTCGCCGGATGACTCATCCCATTATCGAATAGAATACCCGATGAGTGCATTGTCTGCGAAATTACAGAGGTAACCCTTTCGACAACAATGCGTCATCCCGAAAATTGAGCACTCGCTAAATTACCGTATTCAATATGCATATTTATACAAGGGTCGCCCTGTCTGAAAAACAAATTTATTCATTAACCCCTTCAAAAGCAGAATTATCAATCAAAATTGAGTTGGCTCAATAAATATATTTATTTATTACTATGTATATCTTATATATGAAACCAATTGAAACACAAATCTGTTAAAAGTTATTGATGGAACTCATCGGAAATTTTCGACTACCAAAGTCCAAATCGGGAAGACCATCGACAGGAGATAAGGAACAACGTTTGAAAGAGATTGTGCATTCTCATTTTTTTAAAAGTTAAATAATACTAATATGACGTACGTTTTAAGTTTCAAAACTAAGCCAAAATCCTAGCTAGTGTGTACGTTTGCCTCTGAGGGAGCTTCCATGATCGTACAGATCATAGAAAATGCCGCAAAAAGCCTTTAAAAAAAGACGGAGTAGCCACAAGATCTATGTCCCCAACCGGTCCGCTTTTCAGACCACAACTTAGTATACATATTACAAAAACGAGTCAATCGGTGTTGATTCATAAAAAGTAGAATTGCCAAGTAAAATCAACAACCATGTCTCCAACTCTCGATCGGATCGATATTTTGCGTCCCAAGTCCAGATGCGCCCGTGGCGGGCGCCTTCTTTACCAAGTCCTAGTCGACTGTAATTGTATATTTGAGATTTGTCTCGTGATGCAAATAGTATGAAACCATCGCGAACAAGACAATATATCGACGCTGGCGCTTTTAGCAAGCAAGCGACTATATATCGCTGTGACGGTTAATTTTATTGAAGCATTCCCTCATCACTTTGTATTATATTTTTGTCATTTGATTTTTTTTTAATTTGTCACCCTGTTAACATGCCTTATTCGATCATTAGTCTTTGTTTGGCATAGATAGCGTTGCATTAGTAACTATCATGTGATGGAAGCATGTGTTCATATGTGCAATGTTTCACCGCATTACTCACCAACACACGAGCGTTAGTCAATCGATCTATTCGCTATGAATGTACTATATAATATGTCCCCTACGGGAATGCGGTGGAGCGGACCATATCCCGGACATCAGATCATTTTCACGTGACTCACCATGGTTTGTCATACTATTTTTTAAGGCGGGTGAATCATCTGGAGCATGCTGAATAATTCGGAATTTGTCTGAAAACGACAAAATATGAAGGCGGCATACTATAGTTTGATGCTGGAAATGCACAAATGTGCATTGTTTGAAGCTCGTCGAATGACATTCGAATTGAGTGCATTCATTACGCGCAATGAAAGTCCTCTTTTATTCCCGACACTTTGTCCATTTTTTTTTGTGCGAGCGTAAATATTTATTCAAGGCATGTCTGGAATGCTTGAATGTGAACCATTCATGGAGATCTGAATTGTGTATGAGTTGTCTCACTTGTGTTCTTCATATAATTGAATACGTGCTTAATGCGCAGGCTGCATCCAGAGAAGCTAATGGCTCTCGAAACATCTCCTCCACGCTGTTTATGTCTGTCGTTCGGTCCTCTAAAAAAGAAGACTCGACTTCCTTACGTATCTCGGGATGATATTGAACGGCCCTCGCGCAGATAAGCAGAGGCAAATCGCCAATGCATTCATTCTCATAGTGGAAGTCCTCGACATCCTGAATGCCTGCCTTATTGACTTTATGCTCGAGCCAAGCTTTGCTGGTTTAATTGTTGGTATTGACATACCAACATCAATTTAACCCTTTGGGTAGTGAGCTAATTTAAAATCCGCCACATATCGTCCGTACAAATCCACTTATCCGTCAGGACCGTCGCAGTGTGTATGAAGTTTGTACATACATAAATAAACAGTGTCGCCAGCACACAATATTCGGTCATTCCTTCAAGTAAACATAAACAATACACTTGAAATTGATTCATTTGGGTTATCATTATTAGTCGATAAATTTGGGTTAAATGCTCTTTCTGAGTCACTGTCTTAACGCTTTAAGGGGTTAAATATGTGATATTTGGTTTGCGCGTTTGCCCCTTTATCCAATTGCTATCCTTCCGCGTGCTCTGCTGTCCAATTGCTATCTCCTCTTGCATTTATCGCTGATTGTCCTCCATGAAGATTATCATTCGGACAACAAGGATGTGAGGTCTTGTCGAGGGTTCTGTATCACTATCAGTGTCTGGTCGCCCACGCATTGTTTTCGCTAGAAGCAGTGTTGCGTGAGTGTATCCAGCTGCATTTATAATTATGAATTACTTGCAGCGAGTCGGCTCGGTCCTACTTTATGATCCTCTTCCGGAGAGGAGACTGGACCGCCCATCTGTCTGCCCTTGTGACCGTTCATTGCCAATCCTTAATTGTGTGCTCGTCCTCGTTCAACGAATTTGATATAATCAACTCTGCGCGAGGGCTATTATGCGTTTGAAAGCTATCATTGTTGTCTGTATAACCTTTCCACCCTCCCGGAACGCATTAATTATACAATGGAGACTTTTCTTTTTTTTTAATTCGACGCTATCGATGCTGGAAATCAAATTAGTATTTCAATTGGCGACGCTTCATGACCCTACGGGTCGTTAATTTCTGCCTCTTGACGGTTCAGCAGTTTTATATAAATATCTACATTTTTATGGACGTTGACAGGATTGTCTTCTGGGACTTTGTTTAGAGCTGATTTTTATGGCATCAAGTAGCAAATTTGAAGATACTCGCATGGATTAATCTATTTGTAGATTTAAAAAAAAAGACTCAAACAAGGTTGGCAAATATCCCGCATAAACTGGAATTGACCCAGGATGTAAAATTGTCCCGGAATTTCACAAAAAACTATCGACAAATATCGCCATCCTTAGAGTAGATTTTGGGCGGTCCGGTATTTTTCTGTCCTTTGAAGTCTCAGTCCCCACGTGTCTTCTATCGGTATAATACACTCTTTTGATGGAAATCTTAATTTTTTTAGCTTTGCCATTTTAAAATTTAAAAAAATGCATTTGAGATAGTCAAAAACAATATCAACCACCCGCAAACCGTAGTTTTCGACGCCTGAATTAGGGCGCTATCAGATTTGTCTCCGATTCTCATGTGGGTGCGATCTGTTACCAATTGCATCAGTTCATTTACTAATGCGGTGTTGGCTTTTAGAAATCCATTTCATTTGGCTGCGGGTATTTTATTTCGTAAAGAGCGTTTTTTTTCCGAATCTAATTAAAACCCCTATTCATTTGGACGCCCGCACCAATTTCTCCCCTACTCGTCTTTCTATCAATTTACCCTACTATTTTATTGCTTCATCAAACGGTCTGGGTTCATTGATGGCTTCGACGTCCGAACCACGCGCGAGCGGGCACCCTTCACCTACATTCTGTTTGACGGTGTGTCCGTCTGTTTGTCCGGTGACCACAGTTCGGTGGCGATCCCTTTTAATTCCTGATAAAATCGTATATAGCTTTATATTTAAACGGGATTCATTGGGAATGGAGGACAAACATCAATACCGAGTCTCTTCTTAATTATTCTAACAGAGTTTGACATACATATTATGAATCGATTGAGCATATTTCTAAGCCAATATTATAACTACTTCCTCAGGAAGCAATATGTCTACTTTAATCTTGAGATAAATCATTTTACATTTCCTGGATGAATAGAATAAGCACTAGAAAACTTATTTACGAGCTGGTACTGTACTTAACTCTTGGAAGTTTAATGTAATCTTAGATCAACGCCTCTCAGTTGCCGCATTCCATGACGTGGCGTCTAAGATGAGCTTTTCGAATGCAAAGGGTTAAGACTCTTAGAGTTAACACCCATTGTTTCTTTCATATAGTCTCCATTACGACAAGACTGTCTTACGACTATTTTGTTTTTGGCGTGTTATAGCTCGTTATTTGGTACTGGAGGAAAGCAAACCTCATTCATCACCGTGGCAGGAAAAAGTGTGCTCTATCTGCTTCGGATTTGTTGCCACGCATGTTTTTTCAACCACCCAAAAGCACTGTTTGCTTATCGTGCCAAGTAACGAAAAATATTATGTTAAACAAGGGGTTAATTTGTTGGGGGCTATTTTTGGCAGCGAATAAATAGCCACATGAATTATATCAGGGAGGAACACAAAAGAGCACAAAAAGCATACGCTTCATTCAAATTCATGGTTATTAATCTTTCGTTTTTCAATGGAACCGGTATGAATCGAACGATAAATGCGGGAAAATAATAAATGTGGGAACAGAAATTCACATTTAGACAAAATTACAACAAAAAAAAAAACGACTGCTTATGATAATCGTTATCTAACTTAAGCGGACTTTTTGGGATAAAGGATTTTCATGAGGTGATTCCCTGTCGCATTCCACATAGGGTTAAATCGTTTGTATAGGAACATTAGGGAGAAAAGTGAATGGCGAATTATCACCACCTTTAAATGCTATTATAATATATGAGTCCTAGTTTTTAGACTGGGGCAGGTAGAAATCGCCAACACAACAACAGCAAAAAATTTACTTACGATAAGGGATGCATAAAGGAATGATCGATGCGATAAATTTAGGATAAATCATCATTGTTTGAGAATTTGAATGTTTTGGATAAACATATTTTCAGTTGTACACTCATCGGTCGCCTTTGTCAAAAATTCCATGACTAACCTTTATGATTTTTTTACCCATTGCCTATAAATATTTCTGGAATCTCGTGTGCTTTAAAGTTTCTTATTGAAAAATCGGGATTTATGCAAATCTGTCTTCATATTTAGATCCTCAGCTTGACATCGTTTGAATGTTGCTCTTTCAATCTCCTCGATCGACACAGATTCGTTCAAGTCTGAATGAATTCGAAAAATTCAACATGCTGTTATAATTTCTAGATGCTCCGTGAAAACGAATGGACTTCACACGAAACGAAGGGTTATGGACTTCGAGGAATTTAATTTATTTGCTTTTATCTTCGGCTTATTTGAGCAGTCGAGATCTCGTATAAACGATGC